>JARNME010000448.1:0-40658 GCA_030179655.1 Scaptomyza flava | reverse complement strand
ACAAACTTGTCTCTAATCTTCCTCCCTCTAACACTTTCTTGCACACAGTCTCTTTCTAACACTTTCCCCCTCTAACACATTTAATCTTAATCAACAAGTATCAATACTCTTGCTTAGAAGCAATGTATTGATCCTGCCGTTGCTGCTGCTGCTGGTGCTGCGTTCGCAGAACCCCAGTACATCGAACAAGCGTTCGCTTTTCTCTATTATCTATCCTTTCTTCCTTTGCACACTGCTACTCATGATCATAAACATTCATTTTTTGACGTGTGTTGGAGGTTTATAATGCCACGCACGTCAAAGAGGCGCCCTCTCGATTCCAGATCCTTTGATCACTACTACTCATGAACATAACATTCATTCATGATTGCTTGCTTTCAGGTTAACAATGCAACGCACGTCAAACAGGCGCCCTCTCGACTCTCTCTTATCTATCCTTTCTTTCTGTGCACACTGCACCTCATGACCATAAACAGGTTTACAATGCCACGCACGTCAAAGAGGCGCACAATTGACTCTAACACTAGTTAGGTAAATAGCCAAATCTGTTCACCTGTTTGCAGGTGTATAATGCAACGCAGGTTTAACAGGCGCGCACTTGACTCCAAATCCTTTGATCACTAATTTTCACAGATGCTGCTGGTAAAGTGGTGGCCTAGGAATGTAAATCGTTTGTTCTCCACATTAGGCTAATCAAAGGAGGGATACGATCGTGGGAAAAAGGGTCATAAATTATGATATGGAAGGGGGTAATAAAAGTGTTAAAAAAAGGGTCAAAGATCAAGGGGGCGATAAAAGGGTCATAAAATTAATGGGGGTAATTAAACTGTCAAAATGAACAGTCATAAATTGACGCAGAACCCCCATTCACCTACTACTGCTTTGGTTGGAGACGAAGCTAACAATTCAAGCTATGAAAAATGCTCATAGCAACGATTTGGCGAGATTTATGGAAAATCGAGAAGGATGTCTTTTAGACAACGAAGTGGCCCTCTCAGCAATATATTTGGATCCTCGGGTGCACAGGGCATTGCTTCAAAATCAAAACAAAGTCTTAATTGCAAGAAGGCATTTGACTAAACTGATGAGGCAAATAATTGCCGTTAGCAAGAAGGTATTTTTTTTTTATATTGAATTTACGATTTTTATTAATTTGTATTCTTATTTATCAGGTCGACGATGCGCTGGAAGAACCCGTTTCGTCACCAAACTATCAATTACCGACGAGTCAGGGTGACAATACGGGGCAGGGCACCAGCTCCTTGTTAGACGACTATTTAAAATCATTTGATGGGTGCTTGGGAAATGAGGAGTCGGATGATGAGGATGACCCAGAACTCAATTAGCTATGACGGAGTTGAACGGGTATAGGCCAAAGCGCATTAGTATTGGGCAAAATATAATGACGTATTGGGAAGAGAAAAAATTTGTATACCCCAGACTCTACAAATTGTCAAAAGTTTTGCATTGCGTACCAGCAACGCAAGTTTCAGTCGAAAGAGCTTTTTTTCCCGCTTTAAAATTGGTTCTTTCCGACCTGAGGTGCAACTTATCTTCAGAGTCGATCAAAAAGTTATTGTTTTCTGAGTTAAATAAATAATGCATAAAAAACTTTTTGTTATGGATGTTTTTAATTTCTCATACGTAGCCACAAAGCGTTTTCTTTCTTCCTTTGTCCATAAATAAAGACAACACATAAATTTGTTCCTTAGTATTGATCCTTGAAGGACATGTGATATATCAATGGAAAGGTATTTAAGTGTAGATCATAAATATATATCAACTTTTGTGCTATGCTGCTCGGTTCAAAAGATATTTAAAATCAATTTTTATTTTCAACTTTTAAAATAAAAATTGGAAAATAACTCTTATTTTTGATTGCTAAAATAAAATTGAAAAGAAACTCTTATTTTTAATTTTTATATAAAGTTTGAAAATTAAGAGTTATTTCACAATTTTTTATAAAAAATTGTAATATAATAATTAAATAATAATTTATTCATTTAAGTCAAAAATAAGAGTTGTTGATTAATTTATTTATATAAATTGAAAATAAATGTTTATTCGATTTTTGGATTCCCAGCAAAAAAAAATAGTATATAGTTGCTTTCGCATTAACCTTATCTCTATATTTCGCTTTGATTTTTTTCAACTCCATAACTCTTATTTGCGGTCCCTGGAACAGCCAAATAACAAAAATAAACAAAAAATTAGAATTTATTATTAAAAAACAGAAAAAAATAGAAATACAAAACGAAAAAAAACTAATAGCTTTAAAATAGAATTAAGTAATCAATATAAAAATGAAATAAAAAACTTGCGTAGTGAGTTATAAAAAATGAACATAGAAGAAAATTAAAAAAATAAAAAAATTAACTAAACTGCCGCCTTTTTACTTTAAATCATTATACGTTTACTTTCAGAATGTAGGTTTTCTTAAAGACAAAGATGCTATTATCGTTTGTGGAACGACAATTGCATTTGTTACTGTATGTAAAGTATTTTTTTGTACTAATGTTCTTAAATTTTTAGCGTTTGCAACTCATATTGCAGATTTGCAACTCTTCTTTGTATCATTTTTATTTCTAATTTCATTGCTTCGAATTTAGTTTTATTTCGCAATTAATTTTGTTTTTGTTTTTTTCATAATAAAATTTCTTCTTATATTTTATTTAACAATTTGACTGTGCAGCGGTTTAATGTTTTGTTGCTGGCGCAGTTTTTGAGCTATAGCCACCAAATTTGGTGCCAAGATAGGTGATGAGGACCCCCAAAAACTGCTTCAAAAGTTGGATGCCACGCCCACCAATACTGCCCTAGCCACCCCCATCCGCTCCAACGCTTCGTCAAAAACGGGAATGCGTGTATCTTCCAGAGTTGTGGAGCTAGAGCCAGCGAATTTGTGGGAAGATAGCTGGTAACGACCCTCAAAAAACTGCATCAAAGTTTTGGAGCCACGCCCACCCATTCCGCCCCCAGCTCCCCCAAATTTTGAAGTCAGAAATGGCTATATCTCCACAGTTTTTGAGCTAGAGCCACCAAATTTGGTGCCAAGATAAGTGATAATGACCCCCTAAAAACTGCATCAAAAGTTGGATGCCACGCCCACCAATACTGCCCTAGGCGCCCCCATCCACCCCAACGCTTCGTCAAAAACGGGAATGCGTGTATCTTCCAGAGTTGTGGAGCTAGAGCCTCCAAATTTGGTGGGAAGATAGCTGGTAACGACCCCCAAAAATCTGCATCAAAGTTTTGGAGCCACGCCCACCCATTTCGCCCCCCTTTCCCCCACTTTTTACAATTTTCGAGCTAGAGTCACCAAATTTGGTATGAAGGTAGCATTTGACATTCCACAAGGATCTGCAGAAAAATTTGGATGCCACGCCCAACCATACCGCCCCCAGCCCCATAGCCCCCCTCTCCCCACCTTATACAAACTTTGAGCTAGAGTCACCAAATTTGGTATGAAGGTAGCGTTTGACATTCCACAAGGATCTGCAGCAAAAATTTGGATGCCACGCCCAACCATACCGCCCCCAGCCCTCCTTTCCTCACTTTATACAAACTTTGAGCTAGAGTCACCAAATTTGGTATGAAGGTAGCATTTGACATTCCACAAGGATCTGCAGCAAAAATTTGGATGCCACGCCCAACCATACCGCCCCCAGCCCCCCTCTCTCCACTTTATACAAACATCGAGCTAGAGTCACCAAATTTGGTATGAAGATAGCAATTGACATCCCACATAGATCTGCACCAAAAATTTGAATGCCACGCCCAACCATACCGCCCCCAGCCCTCCTTTCCCCACTTTTACAAACTTTGAGCTAGAGTCACCAATTTGTTATGAAGATAGCAATTGACATTCCACAAAGATCTGCATCAAAAATTTGGAAGCAATTCCACCCATACCGCCCCCAGCCCCCTTTCCCCACTTTATACAAACTTCGAGCTAGAGTCACCAAATTTGGTATGAAGATAGCAATTGACATCCCACATGGATGGCATCAAAATTTTTAATACTGGTATCGAGTATACCGCAGTCGGTTGCGTCCGACTGAAACTTTTCTACTTGTTTGTTTAAGCCCAGGGAGAAAAGTTTCAAAAGTAGACTTTTACTAAAATTGAAATCTTTCAAACGGAAATTAAATGACCTTTCCATCGATACCTTACTTTCCATAAAATGGGTAGATTTAACTTTAAGTGTAGTGTAAATACTTTTAACTACCTTTGATATGAATTTAGTACAGTGGTGGGCACACACAAATATTGTCACAGTTTTCACACGCATACAAGCACAATTTGCGTGCGCTGCAGAGAAAAAACGAAGTGTGATCAGTACAGTGCACGCTGCAAGTTAACGGTTACATTATTTATTCATAAATAATGCCATCTTGAAAATATTTAACATTTCGAAAAACAATGTTATTGCAAATCAAGCATTTTGCTCTGCAATCTTATTTTCTATGAAAAAAAATTCATTCTCCCATTCGGGCATAAACATTTTGGAGCGCACTGTAAAAAATTAGTTTTCTTGCTAATGCGCTGCGTGGTGCTTGCCTGTCAATAGTTCGCCTTCAACTAAAAGTACAATGTTAAGTCTAATGCTTGCTTCGGCACGACAACCGACGACGAACGAACAATCGTGTTCTAAAATAGATTTCAATGCTTATAGCGTACGTGTGATTTCGTCAGTCGGCAGCGCTGCCAGCACGCTGCCTCGTGTGAGTTATAAATAATATGGACGTCGACGTCTGCCCATCACTGATTTAGTACAATCAAGGCGCGCACACATAAATACATACTTATGTATGTTATGTTTTGACGATGCCGACGCCGCCGCCGCTTAAAAGGCGACGCTGCTGCTTTAGATACGCCGTCTTGTCTGCCTTTGACGCGCGCTGTAGATGTTATTGTTGCTGTTGGTGTATTTACATATTCATTTTTTTTTTCTTTCTCTATACATATATATAAAAGAATTTGTCCCGATGATAATGGAAGAGTCATAGCCTAATCGAAAAGAGCTAGAAGGCTGAAATTTTCACACAATTTTCCATGCAGGTAGGAAGTGAGCACTAAGAAGGGAATTTTTATTTTGACAACTCCTTCAAGTACCTCCCATACGATTTGATGCACTTTTTACCCATTTTAAAAAACAAATTACAATTACAACAAGTACCCATTCCACTACTGTCGCCTGATTGTCGCACAAGCTGAGGGTTTGATCGCGAGCGAGAATACAAAACAAAACAAATGCGCAGTGACGCCTTCGCGTCGCACAAGCAAAGTCATAAAAAAGGTTCGACACTTGCAAAAACGAAACGGATTTCTGCTTCTTAATGAATATGTGCATACACGATTAAGTGAACAATGCGCTTGAAAATAATTTTCATACTTTTATGAACATGTATCACTTCGCACAGTGCATATTCTTTTTTTTCAAATTTGTGTGCTTTTGACAATTGATTCACGACTCAAGTAGCGTTTGTTGTTGTTGTCAGTGTGTTGTTGGGCCCGCACTGCTACTTTTTGTTGGTGTCATTGATTTTGAAAAACAACAACAATATAACAAAACTTGGTGCGTCCAGAAAAATTTCCCACACCATATGTTATGGGGGTGGATTCGCCTACTTGCTGCTTATATAACTTAGACAAAACACACTAACATTATTGATATATTATTGATATACAATTTCGAACAAGCAAAGGGCGTTCACATAAGCGCGTGTGTTGCTTGCAACTGTTCATGTACGTTCACTCTCTATTTATGTGCGCGCTTTGCATGTCAATAATAAAGTTTAATAACCCTAGCTACTCCGCACACACACTAAATTAAAGCTAACGCCAATATACAATTCACTTAACTGCAGCCTCTAAGATATGTTTTGCATTGATTCAGTGCGTGTGAAGAAGGTAGAGATACTACGCTCCTTGTTTGACTTGCAGAGCGCGCGCATACATAAGAGAGTTAGCCGAATCAGCTTTAATTGGTTATGGAGCCTGTCTTTTTATAGCTCTTCTAAGCAATATAATCGCGCTATGTCATACTTCAAGCTGCAGCAGAAATTTTTGCTGTAAATTTCCAACTTTTTTCAGAATGGAAATTTATTACTGGCATTTGGAAATAACATGCATCCTGTTGCGTTTTACCGGTCCATTAATGAATGGACATTTTGATGTTTATATTCCTTTAGAGGAAGTATTAACTCAAGATTCTGATACGTCAAGTGAATGCAAAACCGAAAATGTTAAAAATCCCGTTAAAAGACTTAGTCGGTTCGCCGACAAGGCAGAAAAAGGTACTAAAACATTCATTTGAAAAAAATCGTGATATTAATTGGGGAAGCGCATAATTTTGAAGCTCATAGAGTTGCAGTGAGAAGACATCAGGCTAATAATCCTGATGCACGTCAAGAAAGGCGTTTGCGTTCATGGACTGTTAAAGCCATGTCTGGCTTAAACTATGATTTTGGAATAGCTTACAAGTCAGATAAAGTTACTCAACTTGGTAGTATGAATTTGATATGCAAACATTGTATTGCTTTAAAATGGAAAATGAGCCTTTGGGTATCTGTTGCAAGGCAGGAAAAGTTAAACTTTCCCAAATGAAAGTAAGCCTGATCCACTTAAGAGCTTAATAATGGTGGACGTCCCAAGCATTCATTGATCGTATAAGAAAGTATAGCAGCTGCTTTCAAATGACTTCTTTTGGTAGTACAAAAATTATAAATGAAAGTTGGTCAACCTTTAATTGTAACTTAATTGGTAGTGTCCGACCTTTGCCAAATGAAGAAATGAAGTTTTTTCAAATTTATTTTGTTGGTGATGATGAAAAGGAAGCTCAACTATGTTGCAAAAATATTCAAATGTTGATTGTAGCGTAGTAAAGGATCTTCAATGTATGTTTCGTCATCATAATCGTTATGTTAAAGATCTAAAAATGGCTCTTAATAATATACCAACAAGTACTAAAGATTATAAATTGGTTATACATGCTGATCGAACACCCGCTGGTGCTCACAAAGGGCTTTACAATGCACCTCTATCAAGCGAAATAGCTTTAGTTATTGTTGGTCAGCAAATTGAAAAGCGCGATATTATTATTGAAAGTCATAATAATAAATTACATCTTATAAGTGAGGTGCATCGATCTTATGATGCCTTACAGTACCCTTTGTTATTTCCTTATGGCGAAGATGGCTATTCAGTGGATATACCACAATGGAACCCATTATTAAAAAAGGAGGAACAAAAAAAAAAAAGATATCTGCGTTAAGCTTTACAGCTATAAAAAAATGATTCGTCAATCTGAGTTAAATCATTTAATTTATTGTCGTTCCCTTTTTAGTCAGTTTTTGGTTGATATTTATGCTAAAATTGAAACAGAAAGGTTAAATTATATTCGCTACATTCAAGCGAAACTCAGAGCAGATAGCTATATACATCTACAAGATGCAATAGGCCAACAAGATGTTGTCGCAGCTCAACTTGGTCAGATGGTAATTTTACTATCTTCTTTTACAAGCTCTGCACGATATATGCATGAAAAGACTCAAGATGCTAAGACATATGTTCGCCATTATGGGCGACCAGATCTTTTCATAACATTCACATGCAATCCACAATGGTATGACATAAAAAGTGTTTTACTACCGTGTCAAAAAACGTATGATCGTCACGATATTATAGCTATTGACAAAGGTTATTTGTTTGGAAGCGTGCAATGTTTCACGTACTCTGTGGAATGGCAAAAGCGGGGCTTACCACGTATTCTACTTTGGTTAGAAAATAAAATAAGACCAGATAAAATTGATAAATTATCTGTGCCGAAATACCAAACGCAGATGAGGATCCTTTGTTATTTAACATTGTTAAATCAAATATGATTCATGGTCCTTGCGGTTCATTTAATAATAAATCGCCATGCATGAGAGATGGAAAATGTACCAAAAGGTTTCCTCGACAATTACTTAAAGAAACTGTGACTGGAAAGATAGTTACCCTCTATATCGTAGAAGAGCGATAGAAGATGGTGGTAATGCATTTAATATAATGGTAATTGTAATTAGCAGTTCATTTAGAAAATGGTCAACGGATATATTTTAACCCCAATAATCCGCAACAATTACTTGACAGATTAAGCACTACAGCCAAAACCACTTTGCTAGCCTTCTTTGAGCTATGTACACGCGATGAGTTTGCAAGAACGCTTCTATATTGTGAAGTTCCATCGTACATGGAACAATAAAAAATTTCAAAGAAGAAAACGGGGGCATGATGTGCCAAATTTTCCTGGAGTTAAAAGAGATTCAGCTTTGGAAGAGTTTACATTATTCATCCCAATAATAAAGAGTGTTTCAATTTAAGACTTTTATTACATTTGTAAGAGGCGCAACTTCATTTTCAAATTTTAAAACCGTTAATGGTATAGCATACGCATCATTTCAATTGGCGTGTAAAGCTCTAGGATTACTAGAAGATGATAAGCACTGGGATTCAACTATAGCCGATGCTGTCATATGTCAAAATCCTACAAAACTGAGAGAACTTTTTGCAATAATGTTAGTATTTTGTCAAATTTCAGATGCTCTTAAACTTTGGAATACTTATAAAGAGAGTTTCTCAGAGGATATTTTAAGAGCCTTTCATTTTTCACAAGATAGAAATATTGATCAAAGTATTGTGAATAATGTATTAAATAAATGTCTTATTTACATTGAAGATATTGTACTGTCTATTGGTGGTCAAAACTTGACTTATTATGGACTTCCACTACCAATTAGATCCGAGGAAATTGAGCCATATATTGAATATCATAGAGACACAATTATGAAAATTGCGATAATTTTATTGTTAATAATGAGCTACTCCTTACTGCTGAGCAAAAACAAGTACACGAAAAGTTACTACATAGCGTTGAAGCAGAAAAGAAAGAAATTTATTTTTTAGATGGAACTGTTAAAACGTTTCTTTTAAATTTATTATTGGCAACGGTACGGCAAAGTAAAAAAATTGCATTGGCCGTATCTTCTTCCGGTATCGCAGCCACTTTACTTAATGGTGGTCGCACAGCGCATTCTACACTTAAGATTCCATTTAATTTGATTCATTTAGAAACACCACACTGCTCAATTTCAAAGCAATCTAATATGCTGCTCTGCTCAAAGATTTCAAGCTTATTGTTTGGGGCCATAAAGGTGCTTTTGAAGCTGTAGATCGATCTTTGAAAGACATTCGAGATAGTGAACACTTATGGGTGCATAACTGTTCTCTTAGCTGGTGATTTTCGACAAACTCTTCCAGTGATCCCCAGAGGAACAAGAGCAGATAAAATAAATGCTTGCTTAAAGTCTTCAATTTTGTGGCCCAAAATACAGAAAATTGCATTAACGAAAAATATGCGAGTGCACTTAAAAGGTGGTAGCATATCTGGTGAATTTGCAGAAATGCCTCTTAAAATTGGAATGGATTATTTCCAACCCATGATGGCAAATAACTTTACCATCCACTTTGTGTCATGTTGTGAAAAGTATTGAAGAGCTAACTCTAAAAATATTTCCGGATATTACAAATATCTCTCCAAAATCACTCGAATGGTTTTCAGAACGTGCTATTTTGACTGCGAGAATGACAATGCATTGGAAATAAACGAGTTTTATTAGAATCATTTCAAAGTGAAGAAATACATATAACTCTATTGATTCTGTGACTGAAATCGAAGATGCAGTTCATTACCCCGTCGAGTTTCTTAATTCATTAAATCCGGCTGGCCTGCCTCAACATAAATTAACTTTTAAAATTGGTTCACCTGTAATGTTGATTCGCAACTTGAAGCCGCCAAAACTGTGCAATGGTACAAGATTGCAAGTTAAAGTTCTTCATAAGAATGTTGTCGAAGCAATGGTATAGGGGAAACGGTTTTTATACCGAGAATTCCATTAATACCTTCTGATTCTGAATTGCCAAATCAATTTAAAAGATTGCAAATTCCTTTAAAAGTTTGCTTTGCCTTAACAATTAATACATCACAGGGACAAACTCTTAAATTAGCCGGACTAGACTTAAGATACGATTGTTTCTCTCATGGCCAATTTTATGTAGCCTGCTCAAGAGTCAGTTCACCAAAAAGTTTATTGGTATTAGAACTGACGGAAAAACAACCAATGTCGTTTATTAAGAAGCTCTTAAAAGTTGTTGATAATTGCAATTAAATTCAATAAGTGGATAAGACCTACTGGGGGAAATCACAATAAAAAATGACGCACCTGATTCTCTACCTCAATGGTGGCGTGGAAAGAGAATATTAAATACTTTGCTTTAATATTTTGGAAATATTTTCTAATTTATTTATTTTGTATCTATCTTCTATTGCTAAAATTTATGTAAACTATCCGCGCAGCGAAGTAAGCGGGCCACTTACTAGTTTATATTTACTATACATTCCTTTAAAATACGTATGTATATACGTTCATTTAAAATACGTATTTATAGTAGGTAGTTATAATTAAATTGAATTGCTATTATTTAAATATTTAAATAACGATCAACGTATTTAAATTTCTTTTGTTGTTTATTAAACACAAGAAATTAAGTCGATTTCGACTTAATAATTGAAGCAAATTATTTATAGTTGTCTTCTATTTTGCATATTATATAATAGTTATATAGACGCTGCTTTAGTGCATTTAAAAATCAAATAAACTAAGCAGTCTGAATATTCTATTATATAATATAAGTTGGTATATTCAATTTAATTGAATTCTATACTTACGTATAGACACTGTAACGTTGTAACAATCGTTTTACAGTGAAGTCAATTGACTCTCAGCCAATTAAAATATGTCTATTGAAACCAGAGCTCGCAAATAACAGTGACCGTTTCTTGCAGTCACAAAAAAACTGTTTTTTTCGGACCACTGCGCAAAAAGTCAGACAAGAGCCGTTCACCAGTGTCTCTTGAACGAACGGTCTGTGCTCAACCAAAAACCAATTTCGTGTTTCCCTTTTGCTCTGTTCATTCGCTGACCGTTTTGCAACGAGCGAAGAAAATAAAAGTCTTTTGCATCTGTATGAGTGTATATGCGAATGATCAGTGTACGTGTAAATCACACTTGCTTTTGTGGATTCGGTGCGTTTGGAGTGTTTTAATTTTTGTGCCAAAAATGGGTCGCGATCACAACAAAAAAGTGCTCTTTTTTCAATTTAATGCAGAAGACATAAGTCTAAGTGCAATGTGTGCGGTGTGAAGTTAGCAGGCTTTCACGCACCAATTTAAAACGGCATTTAATTGCAAAACCATGCGGAAGTATTTAATGACTTCGAGTTTGACGACGACGAAATTGTTTAGATCTAATAAATATGTTAAAGTTGTTGCTAAGCGTTGCTTAAAACTTTTTTTTTTAAATTAAAAGGCACTGAAGACAAAAGACCGTTTAGGTTGAGTCTTTCGTTTTTTCGCTCTTCTGCTGACCTCAATGAGCGAGCGTTCAGTTGGATCGCTCTCTGTAAGTTGTTGTTGAGTGAGCATAACACGAACCACGCAACTGAGAACAGTTAACCGAAAACCAAAACAAAGAGAAACGAAAAGTTCTGTTCAGAGCGAGAGCACACGCGCATCGTTTTTATCGGTTGTGTTCGCATGCAGACCCCAAAACGAAAAACAGTTGAGAGTTATTTGCGAGCTCTGATTGAAACTTTAGATATTAGTGGTGTTTTGGTGCCGCATTCAGTTGTTGCCATAATTGGTGATGGAGCCTATCTTTTTAGATCTATTTCCTACCTTTTAGTTGGTAGGCAACAACATGAACATGTTGTAACCAACTGGCAAACTTTTGCTTGCTTCAGCATAAAATTAAATGGAGAGTGTTATAGCTCTTCTGAACAATGTGAGTGCGCTATGTCATACTCATATACTCATGGTACTGCATGTAAGCTTCAAGCAGCAGCTGAAATTTTTGCTGTAAATTTCCAAGTTTTTCAGAATGGAAATCTATTACAAGCATTTGGAAATATATGCACCCTGTAAAAAGATTGCGTTTTAACCGATCCATTAATGATGGACATTTTGATGTTTATATTCCTTTAGAGGAAGTATTAACTCAAGATTCTGATACGTAAAGTTAATGTATAACTGAAAATGTTAAAGCGCCTGTTAAAAGACGTAGTCGATTTACCGACAAAACAAAAAAAAGGTTAAAACACACAGTTTTGAAAAAAATCGTGATATCAATAGGGTAAGCGCATAGAAGCATCAAAAAGATATCAGGTTAATAATCCTGATGTTTATAGAGATATAATGAGAAGACATCGTGCTAATAATCCTGAAGCTCATAGAGCTCCAGAGAGAAGACATCAGGCTAATAATCCTGATGCACGTCAAGAAAGGCGTTTGCGTGTATGGAGTGTTAAAGCCATGTCTGGCTTAAACTATGATTTTGAAATAGCTTACAAGTCAGATAAATAACTCAACTTGGTAGTATGAATTTGATATGCAAACTTTGTAATGCTTTAAAATGGAAAAATGAGCCTTTGGGTATTTGTTGCAAGGCAGAAAAGTTAAACTTTCACAAAATGAAAGTTTGCCTGATCCACTTAAAAGCTTAATAATTTGTGGACATCCCAAGCATGATCATTTCATTGATCGTATAAGAAAGTATAACAGCTGCTTTCAAATGACTTCTTTTGGAAGTACAAAAACTATAAATGAAAGTTGGTCACCTTCAAAGTCCAAGGACAAGTGTATCACTTAATTGGTAGTGTCCAACCTTTGCCAAATGAAGAAATGCAGTTTCTTAAAATTTATTTTGTCGGTGATAATGAAAAGGAAGCTCAACTACGTTGCAAAAATATTTCAAATGTTGATTGTAGCGTAGTAAAGGATCTTCAATGTATGTTTCATCAGCATAATCGTTATGTAAAAGATCTAAATATGGCTCTCAATAAATACCAAGAAGTATTAAAGATTATAAATTGATTATACATGCTGATCGAACACCCGCTGGTGCTCACAAAGGGCTTTACAATGCACCTCTATCAAGCGAAATAGCTTTAGGTATTGTTGGTCAGCAATTTGAAAAGCGCGATATTATTATAGAAAGCCATAATACTAAATTACTTCGTATAAGTGAGGTGCATCGATCATACGATGCCTTACAGTACCCTTTGCTATTTCCTTACGGCGAAGATGGCTATTCAGTGGATATAACACAATGGAATCCATTATTAAAAAGGGAGGATCCAAAAAAATGATATCTGCGTTAAGCTTCTACAGCTATAAAATAATGATTCGTCAATCCGAGATAAATCATTTAATTTATTGTCGTTCCCTTTATAGTCAATTTTGGTTGATATGTATGATAACATTGAAACAGAAAGGTTAAATTATATTCGCTACAATCAAGCGAACTCAGAGCAGATAACTATATACATCTACAAGATGCAATAGGCCAACAAGATGTTGAAGCAGCTCAACTTGGTCAGATGGTAATTTTACCATCTTCTTTTACAAGCTCTGCACGATATATGCATGAAAAGACTCAAGATGCTATGACATATGTTCGCCATTATGTGCGACCAGATCTTTTCATAACATTCACATGCAATCCACAATGGTATGACATAAAAAGTGTTTTATTACCGGGTCAAAAACCGCATGATCGTCACGATATTATAGCTCGAGTTTTTCATTTAAAAGTTAAAGCTTTAATGTCCCTATTGACAAAAGGTTCTTTGTTTGGAAGCGTTCAATGTTTCATGTACTCTGTGGAATGGCAAAAGCGGGGCTTACCACATATTCATATATTACTTTGGTTAGAAAATAAATAAGACCAGATAAAATCGATAAGATTATTTGTGCCGAAATACCAAACGCAGATGAGGATCCATTGTTATTTAACATTGTTAAATCAAATATGATTCATGGTCCTTGCGGTGCATTTAACAATAAGTCGCCATGCATGAGGGATGGAAAATGTACCAAAGGTTTCCTCGACAATTTCTTAAAGAAACTGTGACTGGAAAAGATAGTTACCCTCTATATCGTAGAAGAGCGATAGAAGATGGTGGTAATGCAATTAATATAAATGGTAATTGCATAGATAATCGTGGGTTGTGCCTTACAATTGTGTACTATTGAGAACATTTGAAGCTCATATAAATGTTGAGTATTGTAGTTTTGTAAGTCTATTAATACATTTGTAAATATGTTAACAAGGGCAGTGATCAAGCATCATTTACTCTTGAAGACCAACGTAATTAATATGTACGAAAGTGGCCGTTATATAAGTAGCTCAGAAGCGGTATGAAGAATCCTTGCATTTCCCATACATGAACGTTTTCCGGCTTTTACATACTTAGCTGTTCATTTAGAAAATGGTCAACGGATATATTTTAACCCCAATAATCCGCAACAATTACTTGACAGATTAAGCACTACACCCAAAACCACTTTGCTAGCCTTCTTTGAGCTCTGCACACGTGATGAGTTTCCAAGAACGCTTCTATATTGTGAAGTTCCATCGTATTTTACATGGAACAATAAAGAATTTCAAAGAAGAAAACGAGGGCATGATGTGCCAAATTTTCCTGGAGTTAAAAGAGATTCAGCTTTGGGAAGAGTTTACACTTATCATCCCAATAATACAAAATGTTTTTATTTAAGACTTTTATTACATTTTGTAAGGGGCCCAACTTCATTTTTAAGTTTAAAAACCGTTAATGGTGTAGCATACGCATCATTTCATTGGCGTGTAACGCTCTAGGATTACTAGAAGATGATAAGCACTGGGATTCAACTATAGCCGAAGCTGTCATATGTCAAAATCCTACAAAACTGAGAGAACTTTTTGCAATAATGTTAGTATTTTGTCAAATTTCAGATGCTCTTAAACTTGGAATACTTATAAAGACAGTTTCTCAGAAGATATTTTAAAAGCCTTTAATTTTTCACAAGACAGATATATTGATGAAAGTATTGTGAATAATGTTTTTAAATAAATTTCTTATTTACATTGAAGATATAGTACTGTCTATTGGTGGTCAAAACTTGACTTATTATGGACTTCCATTACCAATCAGAACCGAGGAAATTGTTCAAAATATTGAATATCATAGAGAAAATTACGATAATTGCGATAATTTTGTTGTTATAATGAGCTACTCCTCACTGCTGAGCAAAAACAGTATACGAAAAGATACTAAATAGCGTTGAAGCAGAAAAAGGAGAAATCTACTTTTTAGATGCACCTGGTGGAACAGGTAAAACGTATCTTTTAAATTTATTATTGGCAAAGGTACGGCAAAGTAAAAATATTGCATTGGCCGTTGCCTCTTCCGGTATTGCAGCCACTTTACTAAATGGTGGTCGCACAGCGCATTCTACACTTAAGATTCCATTTAATTTGATTCATTTAGAAACACCACAATGCTCAATTTCAAAGCAATCTAATTTTGCTGCTGTGCTCAGAGATTGCAAGCTTATTGTTTGGGATGAGTGTACTATGGCTCATAAAGGTGCTTTTGAAGCTGTAGATCGATCTTTGAAAGACATTCGAGATAGTGAATACTTAATGGGTGGCATAACTGTTCTCTTAGCTGGTGATTTTCGACAAACTCTTCCAGTGATCCCCAGGGGAACAAGAGCAGATGAAATAAATGCGTGCTTAAAGTCTTCAGTTTTGTGGCCCAAAATACAGAAAATTGCATTAACGAAGAATATGCGAGTGCACTTAAAAGGTGGTAGCATATCTGGTGAATTTGCAGAAATGCCTCTTAAAATTGGAAATGGATTATTTCCAACCCATGATGGCAAAATAACTTTACCATCCACTTTGTGTCATGTTGTGAAAAGTATTGAAGAGCTAACTCTAAAAATATTTCCGGATATTACAAATATCTCTGAAAATCACTCGAATGGTTTTCAGAACGTGCTATTTTGACTGCGAGAAATGACAATGCATTGGAAATAAACGGTTTTTATTAAATCATTTCAAAGTGAAGAAATGACATATAACTCTATTGATTCTGTGACTGAAGTTGAATATGCAGTTCATTACCCCCGTCGAGTTTCTTAATTCATTAAATCCGGCTGGCCTGCCACATCATAAAATAACTTTAAAGATTGGTTCACCTGTAATGTTGATCCGCAACTTGACACCGCCAAAACTATGCAATGGTACAAGATTGCAAGTTAAAGTCCTTAATAAGAATGTTTTCGAAGCAATAATCTTTACTGGCAATGGTATAGGTGAAACGGTTTTTATACCGATAATTCCATTAATACCTCCTGATTCTGAATTGCCAATTGAATTTAAAAGATTGCAGTGTCCTTTAAAGTGAGCTTTGCCCTAACAATTAATAAATCACAGGGACAAACTCTTAAATTAGCCGGACTAGACTTAAGACACATTGTTTTTCTCATGGCCAATTTTATGTAGCCTGCTCAAGAGTCAGTTCTCCAAAAAGTTTATTTGTATTGGCACCTGGCGGAAAAACAACCAATGTCGTTTATAGAGAAGCTCTTAATAGTTGTTAATAATTGCAAATTAAATTCAATAAGTGATAAGGCCTACTGGGGAAACCACAATAAAAAATGACGCACCTGATTCTCTACCTCAATGGTGGCGTGGAAAGAGAATATTAAATACTTTGCTTTAATTTGTTGTTAAATATTTTCTAATTTATTTCTATATTCTATTGCTAAATTTATATAAACTATCCGCGCAGCGAAGTAAGCGGGCCACTTACTAGTCGAGTATAAAAATGTCGCGCAGGGAATTAAGAAGAACGTGGGCAGATCGTGCAGCTCCACACAACGGGACAAAATCGTATGCAGAAATAGCCAAAATAGTGTCCAGAAGCAAGTCAACAATCCAAACCGTAATTGGGCTTTTTAATACGCAGGGCGCATCAAAATTGTAGCTGATGTGGCCATAGATTAATAAACCTAACATAAATTGGAGATTAGCTGAACTCAGTTTACAGCCCTGTTAAGTTATACGCATGAAAACCAGCTCGCCTGACTTAACGAAAAACTGCTTTACCTCTCAACAATTATCAGCTGCGTTTGTTTTGATTTGGCTGCTATGCGTCGAACTGCCATTTCTGATTTGTTTTTACCATTGCTTTGTTTTGATTATTGATAGCTGCTTGTGAATTTTGCTTTAAAGTGCTAGAGCGGTGACATGCATACATAGAAAAACGGCGCATAGTATGTATGTATGATTATGTATGTAGGAACATGATCGGGCTCAGCGTGTAAGTTATTATTGTAAAATTTTTGTGTGCTTCTATGTGTGTACCCATCGAGAGTAAAACCAAGCTATGCATGTTCTAGTCAGAAAAATCTTGCTAGAAGATACCCTTTAATCTATATAAAGCGAAGCATACATAAAGACAGACGGATGCCCATGGCTATATCGACTCGGTTGTTTATAAGGAATGTATTTATTAGTGTTTGTAAATGTAATAATTTAGATATATTTTAATACCAAATAACGCTTATTTTAGCATTAGGTAAAGCTTTAAATGAAGTCTTATTTATTATGTATATTTAATTTAAAACTCCCTTACTAATTTCCAAAACACAAGTAAACATATATTATGAATATCATGTTTAAATATCTCGTGTTAATTCATTTAATTGCGCAAAGTTCATGCAGAGTTAAACTACCCTCCCATCTAAGCGTCTAGTAAAATAGGCAGGAAAATATCAGTTTTGCATTGCTGGTCATTCATACTCTTTCATGTTTTTAGCTCTATGACACTTTTCAACAATTTTGCCATCGCAACTACCATACAGTTATGCAACGATGCATACAAATGTTGAAAGTGTATTCAGTTGTCACTTGTCCAAGGCATTTGCCGAAAACTCGTAAGGCACAGCAAGAATGAAGCAAACGCACATGCATACGCATACTAACACATTTTAACCGTTCTTGCTTTCCTCTGGCCCGCCGCCTCTTCTTTAATGCACAGGCCACTGAACGCAAAGCAAAACTGAAACAAAGCAAGCAACGTGCTGGCTGGTCGTTTATGAGACGCACAAACTGCGCAAAGTAAAAATACCCCTTGACCTAATATTCATTAAAGTCAATAAAATTCAATACAGAATTTTGATATACAGATAGCTTATTTTCAGTATATGAATACATAATACGTTTACTTTAGTCGTAGTTAATTGATTTATAAGCAACTTATTTTTCAGTTATGAATGCCCTTACTAACTGTCATAATATAAATGACATATAATATATAATAATATAAAGTATCTAACGTTTAGCTATTTATTGCACAAAGTTCATATGAAGTCTATACCACCCTTTTTTGTTGAGCAGCAGCACTAGAGCCATAGATTAATAAACCTAACATAGATTGGAAATAAGAGCCGGTAACTTTATAGAAAAAGTTATACGCATGAAACCAGCTCGCTTGAGGGGAAACAGCACTTAACGAAAGACCTGCTTGCTTATCTACTCTGGCGGTTTGTTTACCATCAGCTGGTGGATAGAGAAGCAGAAGTAAAATTAAAGCGGCCATTATTGTTTAGGGTTTTTGTTTTGATTGAAAAGTGTGCGAAGCGCAAGGCATAATTAATTGTTGCCGCGCTTCAGTTCTCTTGTTGTTGTCACAAATTTGAAATCGACAATTTTAGACTTTTGCTTCAATCTGCCTGCTGCTGCTCAATAAGAAGGGTGGTATAGACTTCATATGAACTTTGTGCAATTAAATAGCTTAACGTTAGATACTTTAATATTATTTATATTTTACATTTTCATTTGTATTTAGTCAATAAAATAGGGCACTCAAACAAATAAGCAGTTGTATATATATAAATAACTAACACTTATCTTTGTATTAATATACTGAAAATAAGCTATCTGTATATTAAAGTTGTATATTTTAATTTTATTAACAATAATTGAATATTAGGACAAGGGTATTTTTACTTTGCGCAGTTTGTGCGTCTCATATATGTACGACCAGCCAGCACTTTGCTTGCTTTGTTTTTGCTTTGCGTTCAGCGGCCTGTGCATTAAGAAGAGGCGGCGGGCCAGCGGAAAGCAAGAACGGTGAAAATGTGTTAGTATGCGTATGCATGTGCGTTTGCTTCATTCTTGCTGGGCCTGCTCGTTGGTTTTTGTTAGTTTTTCTTTTTACTTTTTTATATATATATATTTATGTTGTATGGTAAGCTAATTAAAATGGAAATTTGTAAACAAGTACATATTAAAAAGTGTATTTAAAAAAAAACAAATAAATTTATATATCTTTCATAGAAAAAAAAAGCATTTTGACTATTGAACTTGGTGGGTGACTTTCGTCGTAGGTGCGAAGAACTTAAGCAACTGTGCCACGATCACCTGAATATTGCATGAATTGAGCTATTAATGCAATCATATTGTTTTCTCTTGTGGTAAGTGAATAAAAAGGATGGAATAGAGAGAATTTGAAAATACATCAAGTTATTGCAATTTTGGCGGTTCTTTTACATTTGTGCTGATGCTTCGAACGATTAGGTCGAGTTTAATTAAGCTATTATCATTTGAAAAACAATAGAGATATAAAATAATTATTTAACATATTATTAAAATGAAGACAATTAAAAAAACAAACCCTTTTAAGTGTTTAGTGAAAAGCTGCGTTGGTGGCAACCAACTTTTTCGTGTGCCGTATGGTGAGGAGAAAAAGTGGTGTGAGAATCTGAATATTCAATATCTCCATTAAATTCTCGATGTCGGGTGTGTAACCTGCATTTCGAGAAGGTGTGCTTATGCATAAAAAAATTAAAGCTGGTTCTGTGCCGACCTTGCACCTTGGTAAGTGTGTACATGTGTGTGTGTTTATTTTTAGTTATTTCAGCGCCCTCAGCAAACGCCACATGTTCAGATTAACTATTTATTCATGCAAAAGTTTATGCGTAACATTTGTTGTTTTACCGCATATTTAATTTATATAATTTATTTATTAATATTTGAAACATGTTATTATTTTCTTGATTTAAAGGTCATGAAAATAAACCCAGTCATGAAAGCAATTTTAAGATTCAAGTTTCAATCAGGTACTGCTGCATTATTGACTGCAACAGCAGCAACCCCCTTCATTTTTACATTATTTTCCCAGCGACCCAAAAAAACATCGATACCAAGAGCAGTACAACGCGGATGGTCCCAAGCTTTCAGGTAAACACATTTGTCCAAAATTAAATGAAAGAATGAGTGTAAAACTGTGCGTACAAGTTTTTTCCCGAACAGTTGGTAAGGCAATAAGAGTCTGCCACCAAAATAAATTGTTCTCCTCCTCCAATATGGAATGGCATTGGTTACAGCAGATTTTGTTGAAAACATGAATGACGGATTTGATCTTCTGAACTGCAAGTCCTATAAGAATGGCTACAAAGAACCCTACACTATTGCTAAGAGAAGGAATTTGATAGATTTCCTAGCATATATTGAAAGCATAAAGCTGGTAGGCGTTAACAAATGCCATCGGGCTTAATAAAAACCCTGCATAATATTTTAAAACTTACTGATGAGCTTTTAAGCGAGAATACTATCGAGTATATACATACTTCAAGATTTAATTCAGATAGTTTAGAAAATTTCTTTGCTGCTCTGCGCTCGAAAATGGGTAACAATACAAACCCCTCAGTAAGAGAAATCCAGTATATTACAGCCAGATTGCTGTCTATGAAAGTGATCACACTGCATACCTCAAAATACGAATTGTGAGGAAGACGACATGGACTTAGATATGAGCTGGATTCTAGATCTGATGAACAAATGATGAAATCCAAAGCAGCATGTCCGGAAATACAGAATTTTAGAAGCTGGAACTGAGGACGATGCCAGTGATGATGAAGAAGTAGCATCAAGTACACCGGTAACTGTGGGTGAACTTAACTCACGCAGATACTTCGACGGGTATTTGGTAGCCAAGAAAAAGTTTGACTGTCCACTTGTGATATTGCATTTAACCAGGTTGAGATTTTGCAGCAGACCAAACAGACAATTTGATTCATGCGAGAAATCACTCCAAGGACAAAATGTGCTTGAAAAATCCGTCAGATACACTCTTCCAAATATGCAACTTGCATTATGATACATTTGCAAAGATATTTGATACATCGCCGCACAAGCAAAAGCTATGTCAGAGTATTATTGAAGAGTGTGTTACCCAAACAAATAAGAAGTATCCGGATTGGTTTGACGTTGGAAACAGTTGCTACAAACATCGAATGGAAATCCTGAAAGATTGGTCATAATTTTAGCAAAAAAAAAATCTAAATGGCTATTTCAGAAGTTGCGAATGGGAATGGCCGTGCAATTGATGGTCCCTGGCAAAAAAATTAAAAATATTAGGGCATCTATAAAATTGCATGTTATATTTTAATATACATATGGTGTTGGTGCCTGATTTTTATATTGATTATTCAAATTAATCATAGTACTATGGTGAATATACCTCAAGGGAAACCAGCCGAAAAATGGTTAATGCGCCTCATGCAGTACCTCAATGGTGGTGTGGAAATCTGCTTGTGAATTGACCCCCTATATGAATATCTTTTAATCCTTTTATAGGCTTTCTTCCATAAAATTTGTAATCGATTTTAACATAATTTTTATTTATTTTTATTACAAAATATTTTATTATCTAATATCACTAGACATTCTCGATTTTTTACTGGAAAATAAATATTATTAGTAAAAACGATAAGCCGCCGCCAGACGCAAATATTGCAAAATCAAAACAAACGCTGTGTTCTCAAATGCATACATACATACATATTTGCTATGAGAAGTGTTTTTATGTATGCATGTCACCGCTCTAGCACTTTAAAGCAAAATTCACAAACAGCTATCAATAATCAAAACAAAGCAATGGTAAAAACAAATCAGAAATGGCGGGACGACGCATAGCAGCCAAATCAAAACAAACGCAGCTGATAATTGTTTAGAAGTAAAGCAGTTTTCCGTTAAGTCAGGCGAGCTGGTTTTCATGCGTATAACTTAACAGGGCTATAAACTGAGTTCAGCTTATTTCATATCTATGTTATTGTTAGTCTATGGCAATGACCATTTAACATAAAGACGGGTTTTAAGAATTGTTCAAGTTAACATGCTGTAAACCAGTCGCAACCACGAAGCGGACAGACCAACGAGTAGAAAAGTCGTTTTCCCCTAATGACAACAGCTGCGCTTGTTTGATTATTGCTTTTTTGTTTACAATACACTGCTGTCTTGTTGGTGTGCAGTCGTAGCTAGCTAGTTGCCTAGGCAACTAAGTCAATTCCCAGCAAGGAATATGTGCGTTTTCTGATAGTTTTATGACTCATTTTATGAGCATTTACCATCATAATGTGTACGAAAAAGAGTCCGAAATGAGCGTTTTTTTTCTATGAAACTGGTATTCCTTATAATGCATAATTTCTGAGTCTAATCTGACTCTTTTCTGACACAGACATAAGTGCTTTCACCCTCCTATTGAAGCACAGAAAATGCTCCTAAAATCCCCTTTTCAGACGCTGATTGGAGTGCAGATTTAATTGCAGAAAGAGCACTTATCATTGGAGTTTTGGGAGTCTAAAATGAGTCTTAAAAATACTTATTTGAATATTTTTATTTAATTTTTTTTTATTTTATATAAGAAAATATGTTTATTTAGAAAATGTTAACAAAATTTGAATGAAGGGAAAACTTAAAACTATACTTCTATATATTTATAAATGTTATCAGGTAAAACTTAAAACTACCATACACTTCTATATATTTAAACATGTTTATTTATTTTTTTATAATATTTTATCCTATCGTTCGCTGTCTGGAACCATTTACTGCTTATAGTTGCAAATAAATTTTCGTCAACCTTAAATTTTTGATTGAAAGCGCCTATGTATAGGGTGAAATAGAATTATAATTAAAAATTTGTTAAAACTTTAAAAGGTTTGTGAAACTTACTTCGTAGTGCAGTTGTTACTGCCAGGCTGAGAACACTCTTTTTATTTTGGGTTCCCTTCCACGAATAATGAACAGCTGCTTCGTCAATTAAAATTTGCGCCAAATTGTTCTTAAAATTTAGCTGGATCTGAAATATGGAAGTTTAACATTTCTGCTTCCTGCAAATAAAATAAAGTTGCAACAATTCATTATATTCGTATAGTTTTGAAAGTGAAGTCTTACCAGTTGTTCAGAAAATTCTGCGGAATTATTAATTTCAGCCTCGAAATTTTCAAAGTCTTCAATTTTGCTGAACGGCTTTGATGGTAGCAACAAACGTGGTTTATTTTCCATGAACAAGCTTGCGTTGTGCTACCACCGCAATCAGTATTCGACTTTGAACCTTTGGTTTTCGTCTTCCAATCTGTTTAAGCGTTCCTTAAGATCTAAACAATATTGATTTGAAATAACCTTTAAAAAAAGTGATAATTTCATACCTTTAATTTCCATAAGCAGCACTTCTCCATTTTTATTTAATTTCACCAATTGCTCGTAAGTAAAATGCTGTAAATCTGAAAAAAAATAGAAAAATGCACTAAGTTTATTGTTACTCAAATTAAGTTTTTATAATTAAACTCACTGGAAGGATATGCATTGCTGGACGTCAGCTGTGTGTAAGTTGGTTCAGCAGATCCATTATCCGGTAACGATTCCGTTGACTCGTATTATTATTATTAGTTAAAAACTTTTCAGTGAAGTCGTTCATTATGTATTACAGGAATAACAATTATGGAACCTGGTGACGACGAAGTAAGAATAATGCCTTTCTGTGCAACGTCTGTTACTTTGTGAACACTCAGTATTTCACTAAGTATAAGCGTTTCAGAATATTTTATGCCCAAAAGGCTTGATTTTAATGGTATAGTAAATAGATCACCGAATAGAAAACTTCATTTGATATAACACAAACTTCATTATTTCTTCTACAAATGATCAATTTATAAACTTTAGAATTAACAATGTAAATGTTGTCGGGAGCTTTTACGGACATATATATGTATTTATTTTTGATTGAGCAATTTCTCCTCCAAAACTGGTTTTCAAAACTCTTTTGCAGTGTCTTTTTTCTTAGGCTATTGATGCTGTGCTCACAAGGCGATTATATACTTGAATAGCTACATGCGTTCCTTTCTTACCATTTCCTTTACTTTGCACAAATAGCTTTCATATTTGAAAGCACTGAAGGAATGTAGATTTTCTTGGTAAAATATAACTTCATCTGCCAAATGCGATAGACGATGAAATTATATTTTAGAAATGTTTCGTCATAAAGCTCTGGCAATTTACTTATAAAACTACCAAGAAGTTCTTTAGCACATTCATTTTTAGTCAAGCTGTACTTGTCACTAAGCAAAATTCTTATTGCAATGCTTAGTTGAAGAAAATGCTCATATCGGCTTTTGTCAAAACACCTTTCAAAACTACTGGCCCAGTGTATAGTAAGAATTGCCTAAACTCAACGGCTTTCCATCTATCCATATCTAAATACTTCTCGGTTTCCTGGCAAACTCCTTACAAATATCTGCCTTTAGAGACATTAACTTATTATTTAAAATATCAATATTTTGTTTTGATAGGGAGTAGTTCTTGCATCTAATTTTAATCCAACCATTTAACAAACTTTTCATTACCCCTAAGCACACCGTATGCATGTAATCAAACGGGAACTGACGGACCATGTCTAAGGGAAGTTCTTCTAACGTAAGTGGGAGTATAATGTTATGATGCTCGGCATTTATTCTATTCCTAAATTGCTGATCTGTTCTTGGTGAGCTGTTTTCAAGCCTGAAAACTATCCTACCTTGAAAGTTTTCACCTCGTTGTTGACATTTGGTACAACTGAAGTATCCGCTATGACTTTTAGTTCCAAGTACATATGCTCTTGCGGGAGCATCGCAAATAAAGGCTCTCACCTTAATTTCAAAATGATTCGTCTTATAAAAAAAACCATTACATATAAGAGTACTAAGCTCAGAAACGAATAAGTTTAGATATTCGTTTACATCTTTTGGCTTGCTGTCTCCACAAAAACACCAGCTAGCAATACGGGGAAAGTTTTATGAATATTAATTAATATTGGCCAAGCCTGCATTCTTGAACTTTTAAAGAGAGGCAGGCCATCAATGTTTACATTAATGTACAGTGTCTTATCATTAAAAGAATAATTTTCAAGAAATCTGTTAAGCAGTCAGCGATTCCATAATGTATATATTCGCCGCCGTTCATTTTGACACAAGAACCATCTCTGGGAGTTTTCTTTAAAGTTTTGGAATCGCATGGCAAATCACAATTAAAACGCCGCAAGATTTTAAGAAGTTCATTTAAAGCAGAGCTCGAAATATTGAACACAACTGCCCAGTACGCTAGTTCCTCACGCAGAGATTTAACATCACTTTCAGAGTCTTCAAATCGACACTATTGTCTGTTGACTATCCATCATTATCACTATCCAATTGCATCTCAACATTTAATGATATTGGTAACTATGGCAAACTCTCACTTAAGCGTCGTTTTTTGGCTATATCGAATTAATTATTTGTTTAGCCTCATAGCGGCTTGACCTGTATACACTCATTTTCCACTTTACCACTTTATATTTAATAATTTTACCAACCACGCGTGAAAGGCCTTTCACGTTAAATGAACAACTGAATTGAATGAATGCGAAAATTTCCATCGTCTTGCATATCGCATAAAACTTGCATTCCGTTATTTTAAGCAAAACGACTACCCAAAACAGCCTTCTAGAAGGATCGGTGGTTATATAGACACACAAAGAACCGAACATTCTGTTTTGGGTAGTCGTTTTGCTTAAATTAACGGAATGCAAGTTTCATGCGATATGAAAGACGAAAAACAATGATCATTATATTTTAGCCTACATCCGAAATGCTCAGATTTAAGTGCCTTTTACGAGCCCTTGCTGGAAGAACACTGAATCTGCTCCGAAAACCCTCAAATTTATGTGTTTACTCTTAAAACGCTCATAATCTAGGCTCTTTCCAGACACATAATTGGAGGGCTCCGAAATTGGACTGCTGGGTTCTTCTATGCGTGTAATTTTGTGTATATGCATGTGCGTGTGCCATTCGAGAATAGGCAAATCGCAACAACAGCACGTGCTAGCTCGTCGTAGCCATGTACAGTTTGTCTAGAAAGTGTTTTGCATGAAGAAAAATTCATATTTTTTCACTTCTGATCAGAAATAGAACTGTTTAATGACTTTTTTAACTGGTTTGAATTGCAATTTTATTCTTCATGTATTTCTTAACAATATGCAAAAAACTAAACTATAATTAATTAAAAAACAAAAAGTTATAACAAAATCAAATATGTCTATGTAAATTTCACTGTCAACAAAGTGTTTTTCGTTTTGGGTTTTTTCCATTCTTTCGTCTTTGTGCTAGTACCGTTATAGTTACAGTTACTTGTGCACAGCTGAACATAATGTACGCATATTTAAAGCAAATTTTGTGCATTTCACATTTTGTAATAGTTGAATGCAGACATTGCAGCCGTATTTATCAATTGCTTATAATGCCGGGAAAAGAGTAGCGTTTGATATAGTACAGCTGGTTTATTTTAACCATACGATCGGAAAAAGTACCAAAGATATTGCTACTATGTTCCAGCTCCAAGTGCGAACTGTCCAAAATATAATTCATCGGGCCAAAAATGAAAATAGACTGGAAAGTAAGCCAGCAAGTGGCAGGCCGTCTAAGCTCTCAAATAGAGCAACGCGCCTAATGATGAGAAAAGTTGACAAAAATCCGATGATATCGACTAGAGCGCTGGCTATGGAAGTTAAGGAAGAGTGTGGAGTGGTTGTTTGTCACGAAACTATCAGTAAAGCCATAAAGCCAATAATTTCACATCCCGCGTGGCTAGGAAAAAACCAATGCTGTCAGTGGTGAATGTCGAAAAACGACTTGCCTTCGCAACAGCTCATTTAAATGCACCACAAAGTTATTGGATAACACTATATTCTGTGACGAATGCAAAATAATGCTATACTACAACGAGGGACCCAACAAAGTATGGCGGAAACCGTTAACAGCTTTGCAAAATAAAAATATAATTCATACCGTTAAATTCGCAAACTGTCCGTCATGGTGTGGGGGTGCTTTTCTAGCAAAGGAGTGGGCGAATTGGTGTTTGTTGAAAATAAAATGGATGCTGTACAGTATCTCAACATTTTAAAGGAAAATTTGCAGAGGAGCGCTACCAATTTGGTTTTGATCGTAGCTTTAATTTCTACCAGGACAACGATCCAAGCACCAAGCGATTAATGTGAAGCTGTGGCTTCTTTACAACTGCGGGAAAGTTATTGACACTCCACCCCAGAGTCCCGATATTAACCCCATAGAGAATTTTGTGGGCTTATTTGAAGAAAAAGGTCGCAAAAAGGCGGCCAACTTCACGACCAATGCTGAAAACCTTTATTTTAGAAGAGTGGAGTCGAATTCCTTTAGAGTACATAGAAAAATTGCTGATTCAATGAATTCTAGGATTAATGCTGTTTTAAAAGCCAAGGCTATCACACGAATATTAAACAATTTTTTTTTAAGTTTAGCTTTAAGTTATTACATTATTTTTAAGACGAAAACACTTTGTTTACAGTGAAATTTACATAGACATATTTTGATTTTGTTATAACTTTTTTGTTTTTTAATTAATTATACTTTAGTTTTTTGCATATTGTTAAGAAATAAATGAAGAACAAATTGCATTTTCAAACCAGTTAACAAAGTCATTAAACAGTTCTATTTTCTGATCAGAAGTGAAAAATATGAATTTTTCTTCATGCGAAAACACTTTCTTGACAACTGTATGTCTACATCAGCGACCGGCAAATTCACATAACTATACTTTTATTGCTCTTTGCTTGTATTGAAAACTGTGTTCGCGCACGAAGAAAACAGTGCACTGAGAAATATGAAAAGTTGGCAAATCAAAAAAAAGTTCACGTTATATTTTATTCTAATTCTTTAACTATTTGGTCTAGGTCTATTCCTTCATTATAGAATTTATTCTAAGTAGGTCGTCTAAATGTTTATTGGGAATTTTATTTGTATTTTTATTATACTCGATACCGAAGGTAAAGAGTATATTGGTTTTGTGCAATGTCCGTCATGGTGTCTGTCCGTCTGTCCGTCCGTATGTGTGCAAGTTTTTTCCACACCCTTCAAGCTAGGGACTTGAAACTTTCCAATTCTCTTATCTATGGGATAGTAAATTAAAGTGTCAAGATTGGGGTTCTACGATAACTGGGGGCTGGCAAATCGATAAATTCGATAACTCAAAAACGATAAATCCGCATATTTCACACACCCTTACAGCTAGAACTACCAAATTTGGTAAGAAGATAGCTACTAGCAACCCCCAAAAACTGCATCAAAATTTTGGAGCTACGCCCCCCATTCCGCCCCCAGACCCACCGCATTTTAAAGTCAAAAAAGCCTATATCTCCCACAGTTTTTGAGCTAGAGTCACCAAATTTGGTGCCAAGATAGATGATGATGACCCCCCAAAAACTGCATCAAAAGTTTGGATGCCACGCCCACCAATACCGCCCTAGCCACCCCCATCTGCCCCAACGCTTCGTCAAAAACGGGAATGCGTGTATATTCCAGAGTAGTGGAGCTAGAGCCACCAAATTTGGTAGGAAGATAGCTGGCAACGACCCCCAACAATCTGCATCAAAGTTTTGGAGCCTAGCCCATCCATTCCGCCCCCCTTTCCCCACCTTATACAAACTTTGAGCTAGAGTCACCAAATTTGGTATGAAGGTAGCATTTGACATTCCACATGGATCGGCAGTAAAAATTTGAATGCCACGCCCACCCATACCGCCCCAAGCCCCATAGCCCCCCTTTCACCACCTTTTACATGCTTCGAGCTAGAGTCACCAAATTTGGTATGAAGGTAGCATTTGACATTCCACAAGGATCTGCAGCAAAAATTTGGATGCCACGCCCAAACATACCGCCCCCAGCCCCATTTCCCCACTTTATACAAACTTCGAGCTAGAGTCACCAAATTTGGTATGAAGAGAGCAATTGACATCCCACATGGATCGGCAGTAAAAATTTGAATGCCACGCCCACCCATACCGCCCCAAGCCCCATAGCCCCCCTTTCACCACCTTTTACATGCTTCGAGCTAGAGTCACCAAATTTGGTATGAAGGTAGCATTTGACATTCCACAAGGATCTGCAGCAAAAATTTGGATGCCACGCCCAACCATACCGCCCCCAGCCCCCCTCTCCCCACTTTATACAAACTTTGAGCTAGAGTCACCAAATTTGGTATCAAGGTAGCATTTGACATTCCACAAGGATCTGCAGAAAAAATTTGGATGCCACGCCCAACCATACCGCCCCCAGCCCCCCTTTCCCCACTTTATACAAACTTCGAGCTAGAGTCACCAAATTTGGTATGAAGATAGCAATTGACATCCCACATAGATCTGCACCAAAAATTTGAATGCCACGCCCAACCATACCGCCCCCAGCCCCCATTCCCCACTTTTACAAACTTTGAGCTAGAGTCACCAAATTTGTCATGAAGATAGCAATTGACATTCCACAAAGATCTGCATCAAAAATTGGATGCATTCCACCCATACCGCCCCCAGCCCCCCTTTCCCCACTTTATACAAACTTCGAGCTAGAGTCACCAAATTTGGTATGAAGATAGCAATTGACATCCCACATGGATGGGCATCAAAATTTTTAATACTGGTATCAAGTATACCGCAGTCGGTTGCGTCCGACTGCAACGTTTCCACTTTTTTTTTTTAATGTTGAGAACGTTGTTTCGCAATTCTAAGTGTGGGCGAGTATAAAAAAATTAAAATATATAAATTATTATAATTTAAAATTTGGTGGCAAATAATCATTGTGAAACATTTTTTCTTTGAAAAAAAAATTCATTCATTATTCAGTTTTTTTGCGGTGTTAAATATTTAGCATTCAGAAAAATTGCGCAGCGAGGTCTTGCCTTTGTGAATGCTGAACAGCAACTGACTTGATTTGCTTTGCCGAAGTGGGAGTAACACAACTGCCAAAGCCGAACAGCGTGCGCTTGTATTAGTTTTTTATAGCGTACAGTGTAAAACGAAAAATTGCTGCCCTATACCCAGCTATAGGCAACGCTAAATGTGCCTGTCGCTGCCCTATAGCCAGCTATAGGAAACGCTAAATGAGCCGATCGCTGATCTACATGTGCATATTTAAATGTATTTGGCATGGCATTCATTGACTTTTCTCTACTATTATGAGTTTCGGCAAACCCTAAACAGCCAATATTTAGATTACAATTTGGTGCATATTGTATTTGCTTACAAATACCTAAAAAAAAAAAACAATACTTCCAAGGCAGTCAAATTTAATTTCTGGTGCTGGTCGATCGTTTACAGGAACAGGCGAACAGGAAAATAAATAAGAGTCTAGTAAAATAGGCAGGCAAATATCAGTTTTGAATTGCTGGTCATACATACTCTTTCATGTTTTTAGCTCTATGACACTTTCCAACAATTTTGCCATCGCAACTACCATACAGTAACGCAGCGATGCGCAAAAACGCTGAAAGTGTATTGAATAGTGTATTTGTCGAAAAATGTAAAAAGAAATACTAACACAAATCTCAACGAGCAGGCCCAGCAAGAATGAAGCAAACGCACATGCATACGCATACTAACACATTTTTAACGTTCTTGCTTTCCGCTTGCCCGCCGCCTCTCCATTAAAACACATGCCGCTGAACGCAAAGCGGAGCTGAAACAAAACTTGAATATATAATTTTAATATAATAATAGTTTATTTCAAGTATACAAAGACAAAATACGTGTGTTTAAGTGTTAGTTAATTTATTCATATACAACTTGTGTTATAAGTTGTGAAAGCCCAACTTATTGCCAAAATATATATAAGCTACTTGCCTGGTCCTGATGGAGTGCCAGATTCTTAGATACTGCGCGGATTCTCTTTGTGCGCCATTAAATAAATTATTTAACTTGTCTGTTGATTCAAACGTGTTCCCTGATATATGGAAGGAATCCTTTATAATTCCACTCCATAAAAATTCTTCAAAATCAACGTAAAATAGGGGCAATCCAGTTGTCTGCCATACCAAAAGTCTTTGAAAAAATTATATGTTCTCAACTGCAACACGGATGTAGTTCGATTATATCGCCTTATCAACACGGTTTTGTTAGGCGTAGATCTACTACCACTAACCTTCTTGAATTCACTTCGCTTGTTATCAAAGGGTTTCAGGAAAAAATGCAAACTGACGTTGTTTACACCGATTTTAGTAAGGCATTTGATTCTGTAAGTCATCCTCTGTTGCTTCATAAATTAAATATTATTGGATTTCCATCAAAACTATTATTGTGGCTTTCGGAGTACTTGTGTGGTCGAACACAAAAAGTAGTTTTTAAATCGTCGGTATCTAAACATATTTTGTTACCTCTGGTGTACCCCAGGGTAGTCACCTTGGACCTTTGCTATTTAATTTGTTTATTAACGATCTTCCAGCAGTTATTACTAACTCTTTTGTGTATATGTTTGCTGATGATGTAAAGCTATGTTTCACCTATAATGACGCTTCCCTGTGTAATTTTCTACAGTCGGATTTGGGTGCGTTGTCAGTCTGGTGCCGTACTAACTTACTAAATTTAAATTGTTCAAAATGTAAAGTCATGTCTTTTTGAAGAAGTACCCCTCATAATGCTCACTATTTGCTTGATGGTTCACCACTTGACCGCGTGTTTGAAATCAAAGATTTAGGCATTATTCTTGATCCTAAATTAAAGTTTGACGCTCATATTTCGTATATGGTTAATAAGGCCATTAATGTCCTTGGCTTCATCAAGCGGTGGTCGAAAGAGTTTAATGATCCGTACACCACTAAAACGCTTTATACATCCTTAGTACGTCCTATTCTGGAGTATGGATCTTGTGTGTGGTCCCCAAAATACTCGATTCACCAGGACAGAATTGAATCCGTGCAGAAGAAATTTCTTCTATTTGCCCTTAGAAGTTTTAACTGGGTTGCTGGAGTTGAGTTACCCCCGTATTCAAGTAGACTCCTTTTGATAAATCTTCCCTCCCTGTTAAACCGTAGAACTATGCATGGAGTATTATTATTACTAACCTACTTAATGGTGAAATCGACTCCTCAGTTCTTTTGAGTCGAATTAAATTTAATGTCCCGGTTAGATCTTCACGTAACTTTTTACCTCTTTGCCTTGATCGTTGCTTCAGCAACTATTTAATTCATGAACCATTTCGTGTTATATGTTCTGACTATAACAAACTTTATTCTCTTGTCTCCTTGGAGGCCTCAACTCCAGTACTAAAAAGATCGATCCTTTTTGCTTTATCTAATCGTAACCACTAACTACTAATCTAACGCTGGTCTGATTGGGTTTTTCTGGGTTTTTCCCAATCCTCGCAACAAATGTTGGACTGCTCAATTTTTTATTGAATTTCCCAGAGCTTTAACTTTATCTTCTAATTATTTTTTCAGATTTATATATTATTCTATGTTTTACTTAATTTAATTATTTGAATTATTTTAATTTAAATTAAATTTTGATTCATTTTAATGTCAGCTGCTCTTAGCTGACTATAAATAAATAAATAAATGGATATAAAACAGAATTTATATTGAAGTATCTCATGTTTTGCTCTACAATTGCACAAAGTTCATATGAAGTCTATTCCGCCCTTTCTTGGTGAGCAGCAGCAAGCCGAAAAAAGCAAAAGTCTAAAATTGTCGATTTCAAATTTTGTGACAACAACAAGAGAACTGAAGCGCGGCAACAATTAATTATGCATTGCGCTTGCAGTCACAACAAAAGATAAACAATGATGGCCGACTATGCACCAGCTGTTATTGTAGGGAGTAAGTGTGGAAACAAGTAAGGAAAACAGTGGAAACGTTGCAGTCGGACGCAACCGACTGCGGTATACTCGATACCAGTATTAAAAATTTTGATGCCCATCCATGTGGGATGTCAATTGCTATCTTCATACCAAATTTGTTGACTCTAGCTCGAAGTTTGTATAAAGTGGGGAAAGGGGGCTGGGGGCGGTATGGTTGGGCGTGGCATCCAAATTTTTGCTGCAGATCCATGTGGGATGTCAATTGCTATCTTCATACCAAATTTGGTGACTCTAGCTCGAAGTTTGTATAAAGTGGGGAAAGGGGGCTGGGGGCGGTATGGTTGGGCGTGGCATTCAAATTTTTGCGCAGATCTATGTGGGATGTCAATTGCTATCTTCATACCGAATTTGTTGACTCTAGCTCGAAGTTTGTATAAAGTGGGGAAAGGGGGTCTGGGGGCGGTATGGTTGGGCGTGGCATTCAAATTTTTGCTGCCGATCCATGAGGAATGTCAATTGCTATCTTCATACCAAATTTGGTGACTCTAGCTCGAAGTTTGTAAAAAGTGAGATAAGGGGGGGAGGCTGGGGGCGTTATGGGTAGGCATGGCATCCAAATTTTTGCTGCAGATCCTTGTGGAATGTCAATTGCTTTCTTCATAACAAATTTGGTGACTCTAGCTCAAAGTTTGTAAAAGTGGGGAAAGGGGGGCTGGGGGCGGTATGGTTGGCGTGGCATTCAAATTTTTGCTGCAGATCCTTGTGGAATGTCAAATGCTACCTTCATACCAAATTTGGTGACTCTAGCTCAAAGTTTGTATAAAGTGGGGAGAGGGGGGCTATGGGGCTGGGGGCGGTATGGTTGGGCGTGGCATCCAAATTTTTGCTGCAGATCCTTGTGGAATGTCAAATGCTACCTTCATACCAATTTGGTGACTCTAGCTCGAAGCATGTAAAGGTGGTGAAAGGGGGGCTATGGGGCTTGGGGCGGTATGGGTGGGCGTGGCATTCAAATTTTTGCTGCCGATCCATGTGGGATGTCAATTGCTATCTTCATACCAAATTTGGTGACTCTAGCTCGAAGTTTGTATAAAGTGGGGAAAGGGGGGCTGGGGGCGGTATGTTTGGGCGTGGCATCCAAATTTTGCTGCAGATCCATGTGGGATGTCAATTGCTATCTTCATACCAAATTTGGTGACTCTAGCTCAAAGTTTGTATAAGGTGGGGAAAGGGGGGCGGAATGGTTGGGCAAGGCTCCAAAACTTTGATGCAATTCTATTGGGGTTGTTGCCAGCTATCTTCCTACCAAATTTGGTGGCTCTAGCTCCACAACTCGGAAGATACACGCATTCCCGTTTTTAACGAAGCGTTGGGGTGGATGGGGGCGGCTAGGGTAGGATCGGTGGGCGTGGCATCCAAACTTTTGATGCAGTTTTTAGGGGGTCATCAACACCTATCTTGGCACCAAATTTGGTGGCTCTAGCTCAAAACTTTGGGAGATATAGCCATTTCTGATTTCAAAATGCGGGGGGCTGGGGGCGGAATGGGTGGGCGCGGCTCCAAAACTTTGATGCAGTTTTTTGGGGATCGCTACTAGCTATCTTCCCACCAAATTTGGAAGCTCTAGCTCCACAACTCTGGAAGATACACGCATTCCCGTTTTGACGAAGCGTTGGGGTGGGTGGGGGTAGCTAGGGCAGTGTCGGTGGGCGTGGCATCCAAACTTTTGATGCAGTTTTTAGGGGGTCATCATCACCTATCTTGGCACCAAATTTGGTGGCTATAGCTCAAAAACTGAGGGAGATATATGCTTTTTTGACTTTAAAATTCGGGGAGGCTGGGGCGGAATGGGGGGGCGTGGCTCCCAAAATTATTGATGCAGTTTTTTGGGGGTTGCTAGTAGCTATCTTCTTAACCAAATTTGGTAGTTCTAGCTGTAAGGATGTGCGAAATATGTGGATTTATCGGTTTTGAGTTATCGAATTTATCGATTTGCCAGCCCCCCAGTTATCGTAGAACCCCCATCTTGACACTTTAATTTACTATCCCATAGATAAAGAGAATTGGAAAGTTTCAAGTCTCTAGCTTGAAGGGTGTGGAAAAAACTTGCATACATACGGACGGACAGACGGACAGACGGACAGACACCATGACGGACATTGCACAAAACCAATATACTAGTTACCTTCGGTATCGAGTATAACTAGTTACCTTCGGTATCGAGTATAAATACTGGCTTTTCGCTGTTTCCCAGTTGTCCGATTCGTGGTTGAGACTCTGTTAATTAACATAACATTCCAGCTCTTAAGACCCGTCTTGTTACATTATTCGTCTATGGTGGCTTTACATAGTAAAATGACTGAGCTTTAATGTTACATACCACCAATGACCATTTAACATAAAGACGGGTTTTAAGAATTGTTCAAGTTAACATGCTGTAAACCAGTCGCAACCACGAAGCGGACAGACCAACGAGTAGAAAAGTCGGTTTCCCCTAATGACAAACAGCTGCGCTTGTTTTGATTATTGCTTTTTGTTTACAATACACTGCTGTCTTGTTGGTGTGCAGTCGTAGCTAGCTAGTTGCCTAGGCAACTAAGTCAATTCCCAGCAAGGAATATGTGCGTTTTCTGATAGTTTTATGACTCATTTTATGAGCATTTACCATCATAATGTGTACGAAAAAGAGTCCGAAATGAGCTTTTTTTTCTATGAAACTGGTATTCCTTATAAGTGCATAATTTCTGAGTCTAATCTGACTCTTTTCTGACACAGACATAAGTGCTTTCACCCTCCTATTGAAGCACAGAAAATGCTCCTAAAATCCCCTTTTCAGACGCTGATTGGAGTGCAGATTTAATTGCAGAAAGAGCACTTATCATTGGAGTTTTGGGAGTCTAAAATGAGTCTTAAAAATACTTATTGAATATTTTTATTTAATTTTTTTTTTATATATATAAGAAAATATGTTTATTTAGAAAATTTTAACAAAATTGAATGAAGGGAAAACTTAAACTATACTTCTATATATTTATAAATGTTATAAGGTAAAACTTAAAACTACCATACACTTCTATATATTAAACATGTTTATTTATTTTTTTATAATATTTTATCCTATCGTTCGCTGTCTGGAACCATTTACTGCTTATAGTTGCAAATAAATTTTCGTCAACCTTAAATTTTTGATTGAAAGCGCCTATGTATAAGGGTGAAATAGAATTATAAATTAAAAATTTGTTAAAACTTTAAAAGGTTTGTGAAACTTACTTCGTAGTGCAGTTGTTACTGCCAGGCTGAGAACACTCTTTTTATTTGGGTTCCCTTCCACGAATAATGAACAGCTGCTTCGTCAATTAAAATTTTGCGCCAAATTGTTCTTAAAAATTTTGCTGGATCTGAAATATGGAAGTTTAACATTTCTGCTTCCTGCAAATAAAATAAAGTTGCAACAATTCATTATTATTCGTATAGTTTTGAAAGTGAAGTCTTACCAGTTGTTCAGAAAATTCTGCGGAATTATAATTTCAGCCTCGAAATTTTCAAAGTCTTCAATTTTGCTGAACGGCTTTGATGGTAGCAACAAACGTGGTTTATTTCCATGAACAAGCTTGCGTTGTGCTACCACCGCAATCAGTATTCGACTTTGAACCTTTTGGTTTTCGTCTTCCAATCTGTTTAAGCGTTCCTTAAGATCTAAAACAATATTGATTTGAAATAACCTTTAAAAAAAGTGATAATTTCATACCTTTAATTTCCATAAGCAGCACTTCTCCATTTTTATTTAATTTCACCAATTGCTCGTAAGTAAATGCTGTAAATCTGAAAAAAAATAGAAAAATGCACTAAGTTATTGTTACTCAAATTAAGTTTTTATAATTAACTCACTGGAAGGATATGCATTGCTGGACGTCAGCTGTGTGTAAGTTGGTTCAGCAGATCCATTATCCGGTAACGATTCCGTTGACTCGGTATTATTATTATTAGTTAAAAACTTTTCAGTGAAGTCGTTCATTATGTATTACAGGAATAACAATTATGGAACCTGGTGACGACGAAGTAAGAATATGCCTTCTGTGCAACGTCTGTTACTTTGTGAACACTCAGTATTTCACTAAGTATAAGCGTTTCAGACTATTTTATGCCCAAAAGGCTTGATTTTAATGGTATAGTAAATAGATCACCGAATAGAAAAACTTCATTTGATATAACACAAACTTCATTATTTTCTTCTACAAAATGATCAATTTTATAAACTTTAGAATTAACTATGTAAATGTTGTCGGGAGCTTTTACGGACATATATATGTATTTATTTTTGATTGAGCAAATTTCTCCTCCAAACTGGTTTTCAAAACTTCTTTGCAGTGTCTTTTTTTCTTAGGCTATTGATGCTGTGCTCACAAGGCGATTATATACTTGAATAGCTACATGCGTTCCTTTTCTTACCATTTTCTTTACTTTGCACAAATAGCTTTCATATTTGAAAGCACTGAAGGAATGTAGATTTCTTGGTAAAATATAACTTCATCTGCCAAATGCGATAGACAATGAAAATTATATTTTAGAAATGTTTCGTCATAAAGCTCTGGCAATTTACTTATAAAACTACCAAGAGTTCTTTAGCACATTCATTTTTAGACAAGCTGTACTTGTCACTAAGCAGAATTCTTATTGCAATGCTTAGTTGAAGAAAATGCTCATATCGGCTTTTTGTCAAAACACCTTTCAAAACTACTGGCCCAGTGTATAGTAAGAATTGCCTAAACTCAACGGCTTTCCATCTATCCATATCTAAAATACTTCACGGTTTCCTGGCAAACTCCTTACAATATCTGCCTTTAGAGACATTAACTTATTATTTAAAATATCAATATTTGTTTTGATAGGGAGTAATTCTTGCATCTAATTTTAATCCAACCATTTAACAAACTTTTCATTACCCCTAAGCACACCGTATGCATGTAATCAAACGGGAACTGACGGACCATGCCTAAGGGAAGTTCTTCTAACGTAAGTGGGAGTATAATGTTATGATGCTCGGCATTTATTCTATTCCTAAATTGCTGATCTGTTCTTGGTGAGCTGTTTTCAAGCCTGAAAACTATCCTACCTTGAAAGTTTTCACCTCGTTGTTGACATTTGGTACAACTGAAGTATCCGCTATGACTTTTAGTTCCAAGTACATATGCTCTTGCGGGAGCATCGCAAATAAGGCTCTCACCTTAATTTCAAAATGATTCGTCTTATAAAAAAACCCATTACATATAAGAGTACTAAGCTCAGAAACGAATAAGTTTAGATATTCGTTTACATCTTTTGGCTTGCTGTCTCCACAAAAAACACAGCTAGCAATACGGGGAAAGTTTTATGAATATTAATTATATTGGCCAAGCCTGCATTCTTGAACTTTTAAAGAGAGGCAGGCCATCAATGTTTACATTAATGTACAGTGTCTTATCATTAAAAGAATAATTTTCAAGAAAATCTGTTAAGCAGTCAGCGATTCCATAATGTATATATTCGCCGCCGTTCATTTTGACAAAAGAACCATCTCTGGGAGTTTCTTTAAAGTTTTGGAATCGCATGGCAAATCACAATTAAAATGCCGCAAGATTTTAAGAAGTTCATTTAAAGCAGAGCTCGAATATTGAACACAACTGCCCAGTAAGCTAGTTCCTCACGCAGAGATTTAACATCACTTTCAGAGTCTTCAAAATCGACACTATTGTCTGTTGACTATCCATCATTATCACTATCCAATTGCATCTCAACATTTAATGATATTGGTAACGATGGCAAACTCTCACTTAAGCGTCGTTTTTGGCTATAATCGAATTAATTATTTGTTTAGCCTCATAGCGGATTGACCTGTATACACTCATTTTCCACTTTACCACTTTATATTTAATAAATTTTACCAACCCGCGTGAAAGGCCTTTCACGTTAAATGAACAACTGAATTGAATGAATGCGAAAATTTTCCATCGTCTTGCATATCGCATGAAACTTGCATTCCGTTATTTTAAGCAAAACGACTACCCAAAACAGCTTCTAGAAGGTTCGGTGGTTATATAGACACACAAAGAACCGAACATTCTGTTTTGGGTAGTCGATGGCAAACTCTCAATTAAGCGTCGTTTTTTGGCTATAATCGAATTAATTATTTGTTTAGCCTCATAGCGGCTTGACCTGTATACACTCATATTCCACTTTACCACTTTATATTTAATAAATTTTACCAACCACGCGTGAAAGGCCTTCACGTTAAATGAACAACTGAATTGAATGAATGCGAAAATTTTCCATCGTCTTGCATATCGCATGAAACTTGCATTCCGTTATTTTAAGCAAAACGACTACCCAAACAGCCTTCTAGAAGGTTCGGTGGTTATATAGACACACAAAGAACCGAACATTCTGTTTTGGGTAGTCGTTTTGCTTAAAATAACGGAATGCAAGTTTCATGCGATATGAAAGACGAAAACAATGATCATTATATTTTAGCCTACATCCGAAAATGCTCAGATTTAAGTGCCTTTTATGAGCCCTTGCTGGAAGAACACTGAATCTGCTCCGAAAACCCTCAAATTTATGTGTTTACTCTTAAACGCTCATAATCTAGGCTCTTTCCAGACACATAATTTGGAGGGCTCCGAAATTGGACTGCTGGGTTCTTCTATGCGTGTAATTTTGTGTATATGCATGTGCGTGTGCCATTCGAGAATAGGCAAATCGCAACAACAGCACGTGCTAGCTCGTCGTAGCCATGTATATCTACATCAGCGACCGGCAAATTCACATAACTATACTTTTGTTGCTCTTTGCTTGTATTGAAAACTGTGTTCGCGCACGAAGAAAACAGTGCACTGAGAAATATGAAAAAGTTGGCAAATCAAAAAAAGTTCACGTTATATTTTATTCTAATTCTTTAACTATTTGGTCTAGGTCTATTTTTTTATACTCGATACCGAAGGTAAAGAGTATATTGGTTTTGTGCAATGTCCGTCATGGTGTCTGTCCGTCTGTCCGTCCGTATGTGTGCAAGTTTTTTCCACACCCTTCAAGCTAGGGACTTGAAACTTTCCAATTCTCTTTATCTATGGGATAGTAAATTAAAGTGTCAAGATTGGGGTTCTACGATAACTGGGGGGCTGGCAAATCGATAAATTCGATAACTCAAAAACGATAAATCCGCATATTTCACACACCCTTACAGCTAGAACTACAAATTTGGTAAGAAGATAGCTACTAGCAACCCCAAAAAACTGCATCAAAAATTTTGGAGCCACGCCCCCCCATTCCGCCCCCAGACCCCCCGCATTTTAAAGTCAAAAAAGGCTATATCTCCCACAGTTTTTGAGCTAGAGTCACCAAATTTGGTGCCAAGATAGCTGATGATGACCCCCCAAAAACTGCACCAAAAGTTTGGATGCCACGCCCACCAATACCGCCCTAGCCGCCCCCAGATGCCCCAACGCTTCGTAAAAAACGGGAATGCGTGTATCTTCCAGAGTAGTGGAGCTAGAGCCACCAAATTTGGTAGGAAGATAGCTGGTAACGGCCCCAAAAGAACTGCATCAAAGTTTTGGAGCCACGCCCACCCATCCCGCCCGCAGCCCCCCCGCATTTAGAAATCAGAAAAGCCTATATCTCCCACAGTTTTTAGCTAGAGTCACCAAATTTGGTGCCAAGATAGATGATGATGACCCCCCAAAAACTGCATCAAAAGTTTGGATGCCACGCCCACCAATACCGCCCTAGCCACCCCCAT
>JARNME010000447.1:0-60259 GCA_030179655.1 Scaptomyza flava | reverse complement strand
GGATGAAAATGGACGGCTGGTAGTCTCAATACCATTCCGTAAAAACTTTGAGTTAGCAACTCCTCGGAAACAGGCAATGGCAAGACTACTTCCAATGGAAATGAAGTTCAAGAAGCACCCCGCAATATTCATGAATACAAAAAGTTTCATGAGGGAATATTTGAAACTGGGTCACATGGAACCGGTGAACACATCGCCAAGGCAAATATTATATGCCACACCAAGCAGTGATCAGGCCAAACAGTCTTACTACTAACTAAGAGTAGTGTTTGACGAATCGGCAAAAACGTCCAACGATTAAGTTTAAATGACGTGATGTTAGTTGGTCCCAAAATACAAAAGGACTTATTTGATATACTAATCAAATGGCGACTATGGAAGTTCGTAATGACAGCTGACAATGAAAAGATGTACCGTCAAATTAAAGTCGCCAAAGACGATCGGAATATCATATATCCTCTGGAGAGACGACCCAAAGTTGCCAATTAAGGAGTTCAAGCTAACTACGGTAACGTACGGGACTTCAGCTGCGCCATTTTTAGCAGTCCGCTGTCTACAAAAACTAGCAATCAGCATTGCCAAGGCAACACCAAACTGATGACGGCAATAAAGGACACTTTTACATGGATGATCTAATCACTGGTGGCGGCTCAATTGACGACTGCATCAAACACAAACTGATATTAGAAGCGTCATGGAAAAGGCTGGCATGCATTTGAGAAAATGGGTATCAAATGATGACAGAATCATCGCTGGAATTCAAGGAGGAGACTCAACCGAAAAAATTATAATAAACAATGACGAGTCGGTAAAAACTCTCGGTCTGCAATGGGATCCCAAAAGGATGTATTTACATTTTTCGTCGACTGTCCAAAATTAGTGCGCATAACAAAGCGTCTAATTTATCTCAATTGGCACGAATCTTCGATCCACTGGGATGGCTTACACCAGCTACACTACAGGAGAAAAATAAAATCATCACTCAAGCTTCGGAAAGGAAAAAAGGTTTATAATGTTTTTCGACATTGGCACAGCTAACAGAATCAAAGAAACATGCAAAACATAATCCAGAACGAGAAACGCCTTAATGAATATGTCAGCAACCAGACTTCGATTATCAACGCAACTTCAAACTTGGTACGCTCAACTACAGAAGATATAAATAAAAGCTTTGAAGAAGTATCAAAGGAAATGAACAAGATGGCAAACACGATAAAAGAGAACTTTTTCGTCTACAAGGAATCCATAAAATTCTTCATGTTAATTACTCAAGTACGTAACTGGATTGATGAAACCGAAGATCTTCAATCAGCGGTCATTGCGCTTGTAACGGATTTTAACCAAGGAAGAGTTCATCCCTCGCTTGTTGAACCAAATAAAATGTTAGCCGAGCTCAATGAAATTCAAAAAGGTTGCAAAGAAATCAACTTCTTCCCGGCGGCAATTCCCCACATCGATTACAATTAGTATACAAACTAATGAAGGCACAAACCATATATAAGGACAACATGCTAATCATCGATGCAAGGATGACCATATACATAAATCAACATGCCAGCCTCTTCAAAACAATTCCAATACCGCTGGAACTCAATGGAAGAAGGGTAATTCCTAAAATTAAAACGGATTTCTTATCTTCAATAACGAGATAAATGCATACCACTCAATGAACGAAGCTGAAGTAAATCGTTGTCGCCATGAAGACGAGAACACTTGGCTATGCGAGGGAAGTTGGGCCTGGAAAGATGCCGACGATAAGAGCTGTGAAATATCACCCATCAAGCCAAGCAACAAGCAGCCATGCAACATGGTCGAGTACGAGGAGGATACCTTCTTACAAAAGCTGAATGGAAAAAATCGGTGGTTGTTTAAAATATTCGAAAAGACGTCAGCTCACATAATATGCGGAAACTACCAGGAGATGACCCTATTGCCTAACCAAGGCATAATAGAGCTATACGCTGGATGTACAGCCAGGATAGGTAAAATCACCATCATAACACCGCAGGAAGTCACATCAACAGATACAGCAAGGTACTCTCCACTCTTCCTAAAAGTACTCAACCACAACAGCACATGGGTGCCGACACCACTCCACCACATTGTAGTAAATAACTCAGTGGAACTACAGCGACTACAGCAAAACATAAAGGATCTACCCAGGCAAAAGGTGCACATTGAGGATCTGGCATTTCACACCATGAATGGTCATATTTCCTTAGCATTAACAATAAAATAATAGTTGTAATTTTCATTTATGTAAAGAAAAAGCCAAACCAGAGGCAGCAGTTGCTAGCTGTCACATTTGCTGCCCCCCCGCAGAATGTTCAATCATGAACATACATTATAATAAGATAAGTCTTATAACATGCCTTGTGCGCTCTCAAGGGCCAACAGGCAGACGAACTGACAGTGCAAGGAACACATGTTGGTTATTCCAACTGAGAGTGCAGTACAGATAGGGACACATATTTGTTATCTTAAATAGCCATATGCACACTGTACCTTACAAACACAGCGATAGGATAAGAATATTAATAGACCAACGCTGAGTCTTACAAACACAGCAATAGATAAGTTAGAATTAAGGGATGATATATGCATGAGTCTGGGTATAAGAAGCCTGGCTCAGGAAAATAAAGTCAGTATAAAAAGTACAACACCACGAGTACTTACTTCTCAACATATATGGCCACCAGCATACATGCGCTAAGGGGTAAATAATAAATGTGTTTTTATTTTTTATAAATAAAATATCTTTAAATTTATAGTCACAGATTTATTGATCCAGGATTGTTGACCCTAAGGATTTACCCGGGACAAATGATCCTGAGGCACAATGAATAGCCCTGGAACAGAAGGATTACTTTGGAGGCCTGTGCTTAGGATGACCCTAGATGGTACGCCAATGTGGACGGATGGATGTGCCCCTGGAACAAACCCCAAGAAGGATTTGCCAGAGGAATGACCCCGGAAAGATGTGCAAAGGCAAGCTTTTTTTCAGTGTGCTTGAAATCCACACTTTAAGTTCATTGGACGCTGTTTGTGCAGTGTCGGCAAACGTTAAACATCTGCGGACATAAAGAAAAGAGTTAAAACGGTTTTCTTTGCCCTACTGGCAAACCATAACAGTGGGGAAGTGGACAGACTCATCACCGCACCGACACAATAATCGCCTGAGCATAATGCCATAATGGCATCTTCAGGGTCAAACAGCTACACGCCAAAAATAGGTTCGACCGTCGATCAAGCCATTTCATGGCAGACACCTGGCAAGTGGCTAACTGCAACAACCAAGCGCAAAACCAACTCGCCCCATTCAATTAAAAAGAAGACCCCAGAAGTGAATGCACCCTCTCATCGGATTCCTCCTCGGACTCTGACTCTACGGTAAAAGATGTCCAGTCATCAAAAAGTCACTTGCAAGTGACGTGACCAGCTCGAACCGCTTTGCTATGCTAGCAGATGACAATGATTCGGCTGACGTTGTCATGAGAAACGAGGATCATGTTCCTACTCCTCTTATCCATAAGCCGCCCCCTATCTTCATAGATAATGTACACAACATACAAGGCATGCTGAGCTTCGTAGAAGAAGCTGCTGGTAAGGAATCCTTTACTAACAAGTCGGGTAGAGATGGCAAGGTCAGATTGATGCTTCACAAAAGTGATGACTACCGCAACGTAGTCAGACTGTTTACTGCCAAGAAGGTGAAATTCCACTCGTACCAAATGAAGGAAGATAGGGCATATAAGATAGTGCTTAAAGGGATGCATTTCTCCACCTCAATGGACCACATCAAAAGCAAACTCTTCAAGTTGGGTCATAAGGTACGCCACATTGCAGTAGCCAAGAACAGGATCACCAAGGCACCAATGTCATTGTTTTTCATTGACTTAGAGCCCAACTCAACCAACAAAAAGGTGTACGACATCAAGAGGCTTTGCAACGCTGTGGTGACGATTGAGCCGCCAAAGAAGTTTGATGATCTCGTCCAGTGCCATAGATGTCAGGAGTTCGGTCACACACAGAGGTTCTGCAACAAACCATTCAGGTGTGTTATATGTGCACAGAATCACAATACAACTGACTGTACCAAAGTCAGAGAAGCCGAAGCTTGCTGTGCTCACTGCGGCATGAACCACACGGCGACATACAAAGGTTGTCGTGTGTACAAGCAAACAGCCCAACGCCAGTTTCAACGCAGCGCACCCCATCCCATCCAAAGTCCACGTGTTCACTCCGGTAGCCAGCCAATCAGCCACGTCACTGATGGAGTAAGTTATGCCAGCCACTTCCGCAATGGCAATGGTACTCAGTTTCCCCAATTCAACTCTCCAAATCACAAGCCAACACCACCTATCAGCGAGGAATCTATAATGAGGAAAGTGGAAGTCCTCATTCAGCAAATGGTTATGCAGCTAACTGCACAATTTACGCAGATGCTCGGGAACCTCATGTCGTCCCTGACTCAATACAAGTAAAAATGACCATTTGGAATGCAAACGGTCTTTGTCAAAGGAGACCCGAAGTCGAGCATTTTCTCAAAACAAACAACATTGACCTCCCTTTCCGATTTGACACGACATAAATATAGTTAACGTCAGTGTTAAGTATATGTAACCGTCAATTACTCCACAAAATTTAGCCATTGTCAAAACACGACAGATTCTGAATAAAGATAGTTTAAGCACCAAACAAAAAAAAAAAAAAAATTATTTAGTTTCATACTGCGAGCGAATTGGATTCACCGGGTCAATGCTTTTAAAGATTAAAACTGGAAGGATGTCCCTTAATGGATGAGTCAGAAGGATGAGCAAAGGCGAGCTGAGCTTTTATGCAGCTCTGTAAGTATTGAAAAAATATATTTTGTATTTGTATGATATTAATATAATTTAATTTATTTTTATTGCGAGTGCATTAGCTTATATACATTGGAAATCTAAGGCTGGAAGGATGATCCGAACTGGAAGGCAAAGCAAATGCGACGCATCCTCAAGCATTGCTGCGTTGCAGCTTTGCAAGCAATAAAAACGTATAATTTTTTATCTATCAATTTTAAAAAGATATTTATGTTTTTATGGCGAGTGAATTTCCGCTAGACTTAACTTTTCGTGAAATACTTCAAATGGAGCGACAAAATGATTTACTAGTCATCTGGACATAGAAGGTGGGCTTTATTAAAACAGCATACAAAAAGATAAGTTTTTTACATATTTGTATACTTTATTAAGTAAAATACTAATGCGATTTTCTTATATTTTCTGAAACAGGCATCCAATTTTACGGCTGACAAGAAGCGACAAATTAAAGCTGCTATATTTAAATATATTTTAAAATAATTGTTGTATATAAATAGTTGTATTGTAAAAATGGCTGCGTAAAAAACGCGCCAAAAAATACATAAAATAGTTTAGCAAACATAAATATGTATCATAATTTTATCTAAAATTATGCATTTAAGGCCCAATATTTCAATGTCCGGTTAGTCAACTTATTCTAAGTTTAGTCGAATTTCAGTTGTTCAATTTTCGGTTAGGAGTATATGAGAAACAAACTAACCGGAAGGCTGGGTGTCGGTTAAAATTTATAGCGCGTTGAAGTCACGATATATCGATAAGATCATCGATAAAGCAAACAGCTGTCCCTTGAATTTTATATTTATTTTGTTATTAAAGAAAAATGGCATCGCACAGCATATTTGACTTTCAAGGCTTTCCACGAACGACTAACACCAGTTTGCGCAGTGAACTGAGCAGCAAGTTTCTGCCAGGCTTCATCCTTCTGCTTCCACGTAACGGCGACGCTCTTCTTGCACTCTAAAATATGCTGATTCGACTCCACTAGTTCCACCAACAAATGCTCCTCAGAAAGCGAAAAGTTTTTCCCACGGAACCGTTTGCAATCAGGCGTGTTCATTTTAATTTTATATTTTATACATATATTTAAAATATGCAAAATTTGCCAGTCACTAGCCAAAACAATAAAAAAAACACCTGAGCCGCTCGCTATAAATGACAACGCTGTGTATATATATGGCAACGCTGTTAAGGCGATAGTTTCTTATCGATGAAAGGTTATTTTGGCTTTGAGAAAACCAAATTGTTTTAACTCGACCAGCAAAATAATGCGGCAGTTAGCTAAACGAAAACTTAACCGGACATTGAAATATTGGGCCTAAATGAAGAAGTTAGAACAAAATGATAAATTGCTTGTTTAAGTTTGGCAATATAACATGCAAAATGAACTGACGTAGTTGCCCTGTATTGAACAGCAACAAGACAGCAGGGCATAAAAACAACAAAGCACATACTAAGACATGGCGTCATGTGTATTGTAAACAAAGAAGCAATAGTCAAAACAGGCGCAGCTGTTTGTTGTTAGGGGAAACCGAATTTTCTACTCGTTACTACATTCGCTTCGATCTCGCGTCCATTTCCAGGGCGCGTTAACTTTAACAATTCTGTTATTCCGTCTTACCGTTAGTTGGTCATTGGGTTTAGAACATAGAAAGTGATGATTTAGGATGTTTAATTGTAAAGATGTGCCTCATATTTTTAAGTCCACAAAATCTTATATCTGTCCATGTTTGAATTGTTTTTTTTTTTTATACCCTTTACCCATAAAATGGGTAAATAAGGGTATAATGGTTTTGTGCAAAAGTATGTAACAGGCAGAAGGAAGCATCTCCAACCCCATAAAGTATATATATTCTTGATCAGCATCAACAGCCGCGACGATATAGCCATGTCCGTCTGTCCGTCCGTCTGTATGAACGCGTGGATCTCAGTGACTACAAGAGCTAGAGACTTCAGGTTTTGTATATAAGTTCTCCTATACCATAAGCAGAACAAGTTTGCTTCAAATTATCGATAACTATTCTGGTTTCCAATATACACATAAAATCGATAACAAAAAATATCGAATTTGGAAAATCTAAAAATAAGGGTAGAAGTAATGGATAACGATAGAACTTTTCTGAAAATTTCGTCCAAATCGGTTAAGAAACACCGGAGATATCGAATTTTATCGATTAAAGCTAAGTCAGCTAGCTACCATAAGAATGTGTGTGTCCCTGTCTCTATGCATGTCCATATTTTAATGTATGCGTACTATTTGCCAGGCAAATTCATTGACCTTTCTCAACTAATATGAATTTCGGCAAACGCTAAACAGACAATTTTATATTAAATTTGTATTATTTGCCTACAAAAAACCCAATAAAACCCAGAAGAACAATACTTCCAAGGCAGTTTTGGGGCTAATCGAACATTTGCTGATCAGGCGAACAGCAAAATTAACAAGCGTCTAGTAAAATAAGCAGGCAATTATCAGTTTTGCATTGCTGGTCATACATGGTTAGGTTAGGTTAGAGCGGTTACCATGGAGGGAAACCCCTCGGCGCACTTAGGCCACACTCGGCCCATTGTGATGCCGCGAAAGGCTCTGAGACCCCTCTATCACTCTTGCTATGACTCCGCATCATGAGTCCATCCTGTGACTTGGATGTACCTTGCTACATCTTTGGGTCTTTTACCTCGCAAGTTCAGATAGATCTTCGAAGAAAAAGTCACCAAGGATTCTTTGCCTAGTTTTGCATAAGGCCGGACAGGTACAAAGAAGGTGAAGAACTGTTTCTTCTTCCTCCTCGTCTCTACAACTTCTGCAGAAGTCGTTGTATGGGACCAATAATCTGGCCGCATGTGCCACCACAAGCCAGTGCCCAGTCATCACTCTGGTAACAATAGAGCACTTGTTCCGGCTTAGGAGGCAGAGCTCATTTGATCTTTTCCGGCATCTGGTTGGCCAGGTTTGATGAGCAATACGTGAGTTGTGAGTGGAGAGCTGCCATACTCTGTTGGCTTCCATCTCGAAGAAATCTCTTAGGTTGAGTCTACAGGATGCCATAGGTATACCAATGTACTCTTTGTCTGGAAGGAGTTCCATGGTAGTTCCTAATCTGGCAAGTTCATCAGCGATGCAGTTGCCTTCTATGTCCCTATGTCCTGGGACCCATACTAGGCATATGCTAAACTGCTCTGCCATCTCGCTTAGAGATTTGCGACAGTTATGAACAGCCTTAGAGTTCGACGTGTACGACTCCAGCGATCTAATTGCTGCTTGGCTGTCTGTGAGGATATAGATTTTACTGACATTACACCTATGTGGAATGCAACTTAGTGACTCCTGAATTGCTAGCACTTCTGCCTGGAAGACGCTACAGTGGTCAGGGAGTCGAAAAGCTTTGCGTAAGTTAAAATTGGCGCAGAAAATGCCGACTCCTACTCTACCGTCCAGCTTTGAGCCGTCTGTGAAAATTTCTATAGCTTCCGCAGGTCTTGCGGGCAAGCCTTCTTGCCAATTCTCTCTAGTTGGGATTAGGGTGGTAAAGGGAGTGTCTAAATACACCTGTGGGATCTGATAATCCGTATTGTCTGGTATGAGTGGATTGTCTTTCATGATACTTGAATGTCCAAAGTCCTGGCCTATCCACTGTTTGGCTTCCCTCATTCGAAGCGCTGATATGTTTGCTATTTTCCGATCCATCATTTTGACAGGTAGGAAGTGCAGTATGGCGTCAAGAGCGTTAACCGGGGTCGTACGTAAAGCTCCTGTTATGCAGAGCGCAGCAGTTCGCTGCACCCTTCCTAATTTCTGGTGACTGTTTTCTTGTCCAGTGCAGGCCACCAGACAGAAACACCATAGAATAAAATTGGTCTGACTACCGCAGTGTAGAGCCAATGGACAACTTGCGGAGTCATGCCCCATTTAAGTCCGATTGTCTTCCTACAGGCGTATAGAGCAACAAGTGCCTTCCTTATACGCTCTTCAGTATTAAGATTCCAGTTTAATTTCTTGTCTAGAATTAGACCTAGGTATCTTGCTGAGTCACTAAAGGACAGTTTAACCCCATCTAGAGTTGGTGGCTGTAGCGACGCAATTTTGTATTTCCTCGTAAACAGAACCAGTTCCGTTTTAGCAGGATCAACTCCTAATCCAGATCTTTTTGCCCAACCGGAAAGCCTAGCAAGGGCTTCCGTCATTCGGTCACATAACGTCTGCGGGAACTTGCCTGAAAAGGCTAGGTCAACGTCGTCTGCATAGGCTACCACATTGCACCCTCCCCCATCCATGGACAGCAGCAGTTGGTTTACTGCTACGTTCCATAGAAGAGGAGAGAGGACTCCGCCTTGTGGGGTTCCACGATCAACGGATTTGGTGACAGTCACTGCCTCCAGTGCAGCCCTTACGATCCTGCATTGGAGCATCTGATCGATCAGGTGCACAGTCAGGGAGTCAACCCCCAAATCCGTCAGCGCGTCGGTGATAGTCTTAGGAGTGACGTTGTTGAAAGCTCCCTGGAGAATATGTTCTTAAGCCAATTGATGGCTAATTTCCCCACGGACTGCAATTGGGCAGGAATGATATTGTCTATTCCTGGTAATTTATAGGGTTTTAAGCTCTTAACTGCCCGATGGATATTGCTTTCACTGAGCAATTGCAAGAGCTTCTGTGTCTCCCCGCTAACGTGCAGGTCACAAGGTCTTGATCTACTTCCCCCCGGAAAATGTGTGTCCAGGAGTAAGGTTAGTGATTCTTCACTGGATGATGTCCACTCATCGTTTGCATTCTTGATGAAACCAAGAGTCTGAGGAGTTTTACTTAGTAGCTTCCTTAGTCTGGTGTCGATCAAGAAACGGTTTAATGCACTGGGAGCGAAGCGCTTGAAAAAAAGAGAGAGAGAGAGTGAGCGTAAAAACACAAAAACAAAACAAAAGCAGGCGGCAGCAAGTTGAGCAAATTTTTCAGTATGCTGGACTGCAGTTTGTTGTTGTGTTTGGAATCACTTTAAAACAAATGCAAATTAAATTGTTAATTTACTGTCCACTTTGGGTTTAGGCAAACCGGCAAAACACAAAGTCACAAAACTATTAGTTTACACAAAGACGCGAAATTAATAGCAGAAATAAAACGCACAATAGTAAAAAAGCGAAGCGCATAAAAAAAACACGTCCGTTGCGATGCAAAGCGAATGACGGAAAAAAGAAAAAAAAAAAAAAAAAAAAAAAATGATAAATAGTATTGGGAGTTCAGCAGTCGGCGCAGAAAAATTAGTATGTCTGTCTGAATATATGAAGATCTATATGTACGTACAAGCACATATGTATGTAGGTATGTGCAACAGGTGGCGGATTGCCGGCGGCTGTTGTTGTAATAGTTTATGTGCAAAATAATGTGTATCAGTTAGAATGCAACTGGCGTGCTTTTATTGTCGGCCAATATAATGTAAATTAAGTGTAAAAGTAATGATGTATCTTCGGAATTTGTACGGATATATGTACTTACATATGTATGTCAATTCATTCGTACATACATATGACTGTGCTTCTATGCAAAGCGGAACAGTGGAATTGGAATTTGTAAGATCATATGTATGCCAATAAATATATTTTATTGCATTTGAACATATGACCCTTTTAATGTAGGATTAAAAGAACTTTGGAGACTATTTAGGCGGGTGCTAAAAAATATGTGGACGAATCGGAATGTATGTGCATACGTACATACAATATATTTGCGAATATATATTGCAATATGGCGGACTCTATGTGCCGGTATGTAGAAAAAGTATGTACATATGAACTATGAGAAATTAAGAAAGTGCATTAATTATCTTTTTTCACCAGTGAACTTGCTGGGGCGAGTGGAAGGATATCCGGCTCGAAGGACCAATGTTTGTGGCGGAGGCTTCAAAAGATGTGGTAATGCGATGTGGTGGTTTTCGTTTATGTACTATGTATAGTAGCGTTTATTGTGGATGTTTCAGATGTGTTTGTATGATGTTCACTCTTGTATCGTGATTGTAGGATGTGGTTAATTATAATATATGTTTCACGTAACTATATGTAATAAGCGGATAGGCTTCTTGTATGTAGGACAATCATATATATAATGAAATTACGCTATAACTTAGACTTAAACTGTACGTGGCTCTGTTAATTAACATGATGAGAGCGACTGGATTACATACAGTTATAGTGTAAAATACTTGTATTGGAAAGGCAAAAATCATGGTTCTGAGCAAATTACATATCTTGAACAATTTAAGAACCCCATGAATTCTGCCATAAACACAATGCAAAGATTGCTCCCTGAAACTCCACCTGAAGGGCCAAATACCGTCGAGTATGCAACCTTTCTCATAAGAAAATTCAGTAAAGCGTGTGAAAACGCCCTGAATGCATCTTGTCCCAGACCAAAAAGGAAGAAGAAACCCCCTTGGTGGACTGCTCAAATCGGAGAGTTGAGGGCAGCTGCCAGAAAACTCTTCAATAAAGCAAAGGCTCAAAATGACGAACAGACATGGGATGACTACAAGGCAGGGCTCTCCGTGTTCAAAAAGGAGCTTCGCAAAGCAAAACGAACTTCTTGGAGAACTTTCTGCTCAGAGATAGATAGTACTTCCGAAGCAGCCAGACTAAGGAAGCTACTAAGTAAAACTCCTCAGACTCTTGGTTTCATCAAGAATGCAAACGATGAGTGGACATCATCCAGTGAAGAATCACTAACCTTACTCCTGGACACACATTTTCCGGGGGGAAGTAGATCAAGACCTTGTGACCTGCACGTTAGCGGGGAGACACAGAAGCTCTTGCAATTGCTCAGTGAAAGCAATATCCATCGGGCAGTTAAGAGCTTAAAACCCTATAAATTACCAGGAATAGACAATATCATTCCTGCCCAATTGCAGTCCGTGGGGAAATTAGCCATCAATTGGCTTAAGAACATATTCTCCAGGGAGCTTTCAACAACGTCACTCCTAAGACTATCACCGACGCGCTGACGGATTTGGGGGTTGACTCCCTGACTGTGCACCTGATCGATCAGATGCTCCAATGCAGGATCGTAAGGGCTGCACTGGAGGCAGTGACTGTCACCAAATCCGTTGATCGTGGAACCCCACAAGGCGGAGTCCTCTCTCCTCTTCTATGGAACGTAGCAGTAAACCAACTGCTGCTGTCCATGGATGGGGGAGGGTGCAATGTGGTAGCCTATGCAGACGACGTTGACCTAGCCTTTTCAGGCAAGTTCCCGCAGACGTTATGTGACCGAATGACGGAAGCCCTTGCTAGGCTTTCCGGTTGGGCAAAAAGATCTGGATTAGGAGTTGATCCTGCTAAAACGGAACTGGTTCTGTTTACGAGGAAATACAAAATTGCGTCGCTACAGCCACCAACTCTAGATGGGGTTAAACTGTCCTTTAGTGACTCAGCAAGATACCTAGGTCTAATTCTAGACAAGAAATTAAACTGGAATCTTAATACTGAAGAGCGTATAAGGAAGGCACTTGTTGCTCTATACGCCTGTAGGAAGACAATCGGACTTAAATGGGGCATGACTCCGCAAGTTGTCCATTGGCTCTACACTGCGGTAGTCAGACCAATTTTATTCTATGGTGTTTCTGTCTGGTGGCCTGCACTGGACAAGAAAACAGTCACCAGAAATTAGGAAGGGTGCAGCGAACTGCTGCGCTCTGCATAACAGGAGCTTTACGTACGACCCCGGTTAACGCTCTTGACGCCATACTGCACTTCCTACCTGTCAAAATGATGGATCGGAAAATAGCAAACATATCAGCGCTTCGAATGAGGGAAGCCAAACAGTGGATAGGCCAGGACTTTGGACATTCAAGTATCATGAAAGACAATCCACTCATACCAGACAATACGGATTATCAGATCCCACAGGTGTATTTAGACACTCCCTTTACCACCCTAATCCCAACTAGAGAGAATTGGCAAGAAGGCTTGCCCGCAAGACCTGCGGAAGCTATAGAAATTTTCACAGACGGCTCAAAGCTGGACGGTAGAGTAGGAGTCGGCATTTTCTGCGCCAATTTTAACTTACGCAAAGCTTTTCGACTCCCTGACCACTGTAGCGTCTTCCAGGCAGAAGTGCTAGCAATTCAGGAGTCACTAAGTTGCATTCCACATAGGTGTAATGTCAGTAAAATCTATATCCTCACAGACAGCCAAGCAGCAATTAGATCGCTGGAGTCGTACACGTCGAACTCTAAGGCTGTTCATAACTGTCGCAAATCTCTAAGCGAGATGGCAGAGCAGTTTAGCATATGCCTAGTATGGGTCCCAGGACATAGGGACATAGAAGGCAACTGCATCGCTGATGAACTTGCCAGATTAGGAACTACCATGGAACTCCTTCCAGACAAAGAGTACATTGGTATACCTATGGCATCCTGTAGACTCAACCTAAGAGATTTCTTCGAGATGGAAGCCAACAGAGTATGGCAGCTCTCCACTCACAACTCACGTATTGCTCATCAAACCTGGCCAACCAGATGCCGGAAAAGATCAAATGAGCTCTGCCTCCTAAGCCGGAACAAGTGCTCTATTGTTACCAGAGTGATGACTGGGCACTGGCTTGTGGTGGCACATGCGGCCAGATTATTGGTCCCATACAACGACTTCTGCAGAAGTTGTAGAGACGAGGAGGAAGAAGAAACAGTTCTTCACCTTCTTTGTACCTGTCCGGCCTTATGCAAAACTAGGCAAAGAATCCTTGGTGACTTTTTCTTCGAAGATCTATCTGAACTTGCGAGTAAAAGACCCAAAGATGTAGCAAGGTACATCCAAGTCACAGGATGGACTCATGATGCGGAGTCATAGCAAGAGTGATAGAGGGGTCTCAGAGCCTTTCGCGGCATCACAATGGGCCGAGTGTGGCCTAAGTGCGCCGAGGGGGTTTCCCTCCATGGTAACCGCTCTAACCTAACCTAACCATGTATGACCAGCAATGCAAAACTGATAATTGCCTGCTTATTTTACTAGACGCTTGTTAATTTTGCTGTTCGCCTGATCAGCAAATGTTCGATTAGCCCCAAAACTGCCTTGGAAGTATTGTTCTTCTGGGTTTTATTGGGTTTTTTGTAGGCAAATAATACAAATTTAATATAAAATTGTCTGTTTAGCGTTTGCCGAAATTCATATTAGTTGAGAAAGGTCAATGAATTTGCCTGGCAAATAGTACGCATACATTAAAATATGGACATGCATAGAGACAGGGACACACACATTCTTATGGTAGCTAGCTGACTTAGCTTTAATCGATAAAATTCGATATCTCCGGTGTTTCTTAACCGATTTGGACGAAATTTTCAGAAAAGTTCTATCGTTATCCATTACTTCTACCCTTATTTTTAGATTTTCCAAATTCGATATTTTTTGTTATCGATTTTATGTGTATATTGGAAACCAGAATAGTTATCGATAATTTGAAGCAAACTTGTTCTACTTATGGTATAGGAGAACTTATATACAAAACCTGAAGTCTCTAGCTCTTGTAGTCACTGAGATCCACGCGTTCATACAGACGGACGGACAGACGGACATGGCTATATCGTCGCGGCTGTTGATGCTGATCAAGAATATATATACTTTATGGGGTTGGAGATGCTTCCTTCTGCCTGTTACATACTTTTGCACAAAACCATTATACCCTTATTTACCCATTTTATGGGTAAAGGGTATAAAAAAAAAAAACAATTCAAACATGGACAGATATAAGATTTTGTGGACTTAAAAATATGAGGCACATCTTTACAATTAAACATCCTAAATCATCACTTTCTATGTTCTATAACCACTGACCAACTAACGGTAAGACGGAATAACAGAATTGTTAAAGTTAACGCGCCCTGGAAATGGACGCGAGATCGAAGCGAATGTAGTAACGAGTAGAAAATTCGGTTTCCCCTAACAACAAACAGCTGCGCCTGTTTTGACTATTGCTTCTTTGTTTACAATACACATGACGCCATGTCTTAGTATGTGCTTTGTTGTTTTTATGCCCTGCTGTCTTGTTGCTGTTCAATACAGGGCAACTACGTCAGTTCATTTTTGCATGTTATATTGCCAAACTTAAACAAGCAATTTATCATTTTGTTCTAACTTCTTCATTTAGGCCCAATATTTCAATGTCCGGTTAAGTTTTCGTTTAGCTAACTGCCGCATTATTTTGCTGGTCGAGTTAAAACAATTTGGTTTTCTCAAAGCCAAAATAACCTTTCATCGATAAGAAACTATCGCCTTAACAGCGTTGCCATATATATACACAGCGTTGTCATTTATAGCGAGCGGCTCAGGTGTTTTTTTTATTGTTTTGGCTGGTGACTGGCAAATTTTGCATATTTTAAATATATGTATAAAATATAAAATTAAAATGAACACGCCTGATTGCAAACGGTTCCGTGGGAAAAACTTTTCGCTTTCTGAGGAGCATTTGTTGGTGGAACTAGTGGAGTCGAATCAGCATATTTTAGAGTGCAAGAAGAGCGTCGCCGTTACGTGGAAGCAGAAGGATGAAGCCTGGCAGAAACTTGCTGCTCAGTTCACTGCGCAAACTGGTGTTAGTCGTTCGTGGAAAGCCTTGAAAGTCAAATATGCTGTGCGATGCCATTTTTCTTTAATAACAAAATAAATATAAAATTCAAGGGACAGCTGTTTGCTTTATCGATGATTCTTATCGATATATCGTGACTTCAACGCGCTATAAATTTTAACCGACACCCAGCCTTCCGGTTAGTTTGTTTCTCATATACTCCTAACCGAAAATTGAACAACTGAAATTCGACTAAACTTAGAATAAGTTGACTAACCGGACATTGAAATATTGGGCCTTAAATGCATAATTTTAGATAAAATTATGATACATATTTATGTTTGCTAAACTATTTTATGTATTTTTTGGCGCGTTTTTTACGCAGCCATTTTTACAATACAACTATTTATATACAACAATTATTTTAAAATATATTTAAATATAGCAGCTTTAATTTGTCGCTTCTTGTCAGCCGTAAAATTGGATGCCTGTTTCAGAAAATATAAGAAAATCGCATTAGTATTTTACTTAATAAAGTATACAAATATGTAAAAAACTTATCTTTTTGTATGCTGTTTTAATAAAGCCCACCTTCTATGTCCAGATGACTAGTAAATCATTTTGTCGCTCCATTTGAAGTATTTCACGAAAAGTTAAGTCTAGCGGAAATTCACTCGCCATAAAAACATAAATATCTTTTTAAAATTGATAGATAAAAAATTATACGTTTTTATTGCTTGCAAAGCTGCAACGCAGCAATGCTTGAGGATGCGTCGCATTTGCTTTGCCTTCCAGTTCGGATCATCCTTCCAGCCTTAGATTTCCAATGTATATAAGCTAATGCACTCGCAATAAAAATAAATTAAATTATATTAATATCATACAAATACAAAATATATTTTTTTCAATACTTACAGAGCTGCATAAAAGCTCAGCTCGCCTTTGCTCATCCTTCTGACTCATCCATTAAGGGACATCCTTCCAGTTTTAATCTTTAAAAGCATTGACCCGGTGAATCCAATTCGCTCGCAGTATGAAACTAAATAATTTTTTTTTTTTTTTGTTTGGTGCTTAAACTATCTTTATTCAGAATCTGTCGTGTTTTGACAATGGCTAAATTTTGTGGAGTAATTGACGGTTACATATACTTAACACTGACGTTAACTATATTTATGTCGTGTCAAATCGGAAAGGGAGGTCAATGTTGTTTGTTTTGAGAAAATGGTCGACTTCGGGTCTTCTTTGACAAAGACCGTTTGCATTCCAAATGGTCATTTTTACTTGTATTGAGTCAGGGACGACATGAGGTTCCCGAGCATCTGCGTAAATTGTGCAGTTAGCTGCATAACCATTTGCTGAATGAGGACTTCCACTTTCCTCATTATAGATTCCTCGCTGATAGGTGGTGTTGGCTTGTGATTTGGAGAGTTGAATTGGGGAAACTGAGTACCATTGCCATTGCGGAAGTGGCTGGCATAACTTACTCCATCAGTGACGTGGCTGATTGGCTGGCTACCGGAGTGAACACGTGGACTTTGGATGGGATGGGGTGCGCTGCGTTGAAACTGGCGTTGGGCTGTTTGCTTGTACACACGACAACCTTTGTATGTCGCCGTGTGGTTCATGCCGCAGTGAGCACAGCAAGCTTCGGCTTCTCTGACTTTGGTACAGTCAGTTGTATTGTGATTCTGTGCACATATAACACACCTGAATGGTTTGTTGCAGAACCTCTGTGTGTGACCGAACTCCTGACATCTATGGCACTGGACGAGATCATCAAACTTCTTTGGCGGCTCAATCGTCACCACAGCGTTGCAAAGCCTCTTGATGTCGTACACCTTTTTGTTGGTTGAGTTGGGCTCTAAGTCAATGAAAAACAATGACATTGGTGCCTTGGTGATCCTGTTCTTGGCTACTGCAATGTGGCGTACCTTATGACCCAACTTGAAGAGTTTGCTTTTGATGTGGTCCATTGAGGTGGAGAAATGCATCCCTTTAAGCACTATCTTATATGCCCTATCTTCCTTCATTTGGTACGAGTGGAATTTCACCTTCTTGGCAGTAAACAGTCTGACTACGTTGCGGTAGTCATCACTTTTGTGAAGCATCAATCTGACCTTGCCATCTCTACCCGACTTGTTAGTAAAGGATTCCTTACCAGCAGCTTCTTCTACGAAGCTCAGCATGCCTTGTATGTTGTGTACATTATCTATGAAGATAGGGGGCGGCTTATGGATAAGAGGAGTAGGAACATGATCCTCGTTTCTCATGACAACGTCAGCCGAATCATTGTCATCTGCTAGCATAGCAAAGCGGTTCGAGCTGGTCACGTCACTTGCAAGTGACTTTTTGATGACTGGACATCTTTTACCGTAGAGTCAGAGTCCGAGGAGGAATCCGATGAGAGGGTGCATTCACTTCTTGGGGTCTTCTTTTTAATTGAATGGGGCGAGTTGGTTTTGCGCTTGGTTGTTGCAGTTAGCCACTTGCCAGGTGTCTGCCATGAAATGGCTTGATCGACGGTCGAACCTATTTTGGCGGTAGCTGTTGACCTGAGAGCCATTATGGCAAAATTATTTTTTAGCTGAGCTCTAGGATCCCTTGTGTTTTGGCCAGATATCGACATCAACGTATGTCTAGAACGACTTGTTTCCGAGACTGGTTGTGAGTTGTCTTCCATTACTCGATAATTCCCGTCACTGCTCAGGCGATTATTGTGTCGGTGCGGTGATGAGTCTGTCCACTTCCCCACTGTTATGGTTTGCCAGTAGGGCAAAGAAAACCGTTTTAACTCTTTTCTTTATGTCCGCAGATGTTTAACGTTTGCCGACACTGCACAAACAGCGTCCAATGAACTTAAAGTGTGGATTTCAAGCACACTGAAAAAAAGCTTGCCTTTGCACATCTTTCCGGGGTCATTCCTCTGGCAAATCCTTCTTGGGGTTTGTTCCAGGGGCACATCCATCCGTCCACATTGGCGTACCATCTAGGGTCATCCTAAGCACAGGCCTCCAAAGTAATCCTTCTGTTCCAGGGCTATTCATTGTGCCTCAGGATCATTTGTCCCGGGTAAATCCTTAGGGTCAACAATCCTGGATCAATAAATCTGTGACTATAAATTTAAAGATATTTTATTTATAAAAAATAAAAACACATTTATTATTTACCCCTTAGCGCATGTATGCTGGTGGCCATATATGTTGAGAAGTAAGTACTCGTGGTGTTGTACTTTTTATACTGACTTTATTTTCCTGAGCCAGGCTTCTTATACCCAGACTCATGCATATATCATCCCTTAATTCTAACTTATCTATTGCTGTGTTTGTAAGACTCAGCGTTGGTCTATTAATATTCTTATCCTATCGCTGTGTTTGTAAGGTACAGTGTGCATATGGCTATTTAAGATAACAAATATGTGTCCCTATCTGTACTGCACTCTCAGTTGGAATAACCAACATGTGTCCCTTGCACTGTCAGTTCGTCTGCCTGTTGGCCCTTGAGAGCGCACAAGGCATGTTATAAGACTTATCTTATTATAATGTATGTTCATGATTGAACATTCTGCGGGGGGGCAGCAAATGTGACAGCTAGCAACTGCTGCCTCTGGTTTGGCTTTTTCTTTACATAAATGAAAATTACAACTATTATTATTATTGTTAATGCTAAGGAAATATGACCATTCATGGTGTGAAATGCCAGATCCTCAATGTGCACCTTTTGCCTGGGTAGATCCTTTATGTTTTGCTGTAGTCGCTGTAGTTCCACTGAGTTATTTACTACAATGTGGTGGAGTGGTGTCGGCACCCATGTGCTGTTGTGGTTGAGTACTTTTAGGAAGAGTGGAGAGTACCTTGCTGTATCTGTTGATGTGACTTCCTGCGGTGTTATGATGGTGATTTTACCTATCCTGGCTGTACATCCAGCGTATAGCTCTATTATGCCTTGGTTAGGCAATAGGGTCATCTCCTGGTAGTTTCCGCATATTATGTGAGCTGACGTCTTTTCGAATATTTTAAACAACCACCGATTTTTTCCATTCAGCTTTTGTAAGAAGGTATCCTCCTCGTACTCGACCATGTTGCATGGCTGCTTGTTGCTTGGCTTGATGGGTGATATTTCACAGCTCTGATCGTCGGCATCTTTCCAGGCCCAACTTCCCTCGCATAGCCAAGTGTTCTCGTCTTCATGGCGACAACGATTTACTTCAGCTTCGTTCATTGAGTGGTATGCATTTATCTCGTTATTGAAGATAAGAAAATCCGTTTTAATTTTAGGAATTACCCTTCTTCCATTGAGTTCCAGCGGTATTGGAATTGTTTTGAAGAGGCTGGCATGTTGATTTATGTATATGGGCATCCTTGCATCGATGATTAGCATGTTGTCCTTAAATATGGTTTGTGCCTTCATTAGTTTGTATACTAATTGTAATCGATGTGGGGAATTGCCGCCGGGAAGAAGTTGATTTCTTTGCAACCTTTTTTGAATTTCATTGAGCTCGGCTAACATTTTATTTGGTTCAACAAGCGAGGGATGAACTCTTCCTTGGTTAACATCCGTTACAAGCGCAATGACCGCTGATTGAAGATCTTCGGTTTCATCAATCCAGTTACGTACTTGAGTAATTAACATGAAGAATTTTATGGATTCCTTGTAGACGAAAAAGTTCTCTTTTATCGTGTTTGCCATCTTGTTCATTTCCTTTGATACTTCTTCAAAGCTTTTATTTATATCTTCTGTAGTTGAGCGTACCAAGTTTGAAGTTGCGTTGATAATCGAAGTCTGGTTGCTGACATATTCATTAAGGCGTTTCTCGTTCTGGATTATGTTTTGCATGTTTTCTTTGATTCTGTTAGCTGTGCCAATGTCGAAAAACATTATAAACCTTTTTTTCCTTTCCGAAGCTTGAGTGATGATTTTATTTTTCTCCTGTAGTGTAGCTGGTGTAAGCCATCCCAGTGGATCGAAGATTCGTGCCAATTGAGATAAAATTAGACGCTTTGTTATGCGCACTAATTTTGGACAGTCGACGAAAAATGTAAATACATCCTTTTTGGGATCCCATTGCAGACCGAGAGTTTTTACCGACTCGTCATTGTTTATTATAATTTTTTCGGTTGAGTCTCCTCCTTGAATTCCAGCGATGATTCTGTCATCATTTGATACCCATTTTCTCAAATGCATGCCAGCCTTTTCCATGACGCTTCTAATATCAGTTTGTGTTTTGATGCAGTCGTCAATTGAGCCGCCACCAGTGATTAGATCATCCATGTAAAAGTGTTCCTTTATTGCCGTCATCAGTTTGGTGTTGCCTTGGCAATGCTGATTTGCTAGTTTTTGTAGACAGCGGACTGCTAAAAATGGCGCAGCTGAAGTCCCGTACGTTACCGTAGTAAGCTTGAACTCCTTAATTGGCAACTTTGGGTCGTCTCTCCAGAGGATATATTGATATTCCTGATCGTCTTTGGCGACTTTAATTTGACGGTACATCTTTTCATTGTCAGCTGTCATTACGAACTTCCATAGTCGCCATTTGATTAGTATATCAAATAAGTCCTTTTGTATTTTGGGACCAACTAACATCACGTCATTTAAACTTAATCCGTTGGACGTTTTTGCCGATTCGTCAAACACTACTCTTAGTTTAGTAGTAAGACTGTTTGGCCTGATCACTGCTTGGTGTGGCATATAATATTTGCCTTGGCCGATTGTGTTCACCGGTTCCATGTGACCCAGTTTCAAATATTCCCTCATGAACTTTTTGTATTCATTGAATATTTGCGGGTGCTTCTTGAACTTCATTTCCATTTGAAGTAGTCTTGCCATTGCCTGTTTCCGAGAGTTGCCTAACTCAAAGTTTTTACGGAATGGTATTGAGACTACCAGCCGTCCATTTTCATCCTGCGTAGTTTTTTCCTGGAACACCTTTTCACAAACAGTGTTGTCTTCCGAGTCGCTGGAGTCGCTTTCAAGCTCCCAGAAGCGTTCCAGATCGTCCAGGCAAATGGTCGTTGTTGCACTGATCACTTTATTGCTGGACGATCTAGCTATGTTGCCGGAAACTATCCATCCAAGTTCGGTTTTTTGACCCAGAGTTTCATTGATTTTCTTTACTTGTCCTAACATAATTATAGGAAGTAAGTCAACGCCGATTATGACATCAATTCGGCTGGGCTCATTGAAGTGTGGGTCTGCAATTTTCTTGCTTGGTAGAGCTCTTTGTAGTTTTGGCATCACAAGCGCCTGTGCTTTTGTAATAAACTGGCTTTTAAACCTGGGTTTAATCATTAGGCAAACGCTGTTTTTTAATATTTCCACGTTTTGTGAAACTCCTTGAACTTCAACATTTCTTTTTGTTCGTCGAAGTTTCGAAGTTTTTGTGCGGCTTCTTCCGAGATGAGCGTTTTTTGCGAGCCTCCATCGATCAGGGCTCTTAGCTGCTCATAATTTCCAGACTTATTTTTTATCCGGATGAGCGCAGTTGCCAGCAACGTGTCTTGCCCTTTACTTTCTTTAAGGCAATTGCGGCTGACGGTCTCTTTATTATTTGCATCCTCATGAAGCAAATTGTTGTGAGCTTTTGAGCATCGATTGCATTTCCAATCCTTTTTGCAATCTTTGATGCTATGTGTGCCCAAGCATTTGAAGCATAGCGAGCTTTTGGTCACAAATTCCTTGCGCTTTTTGACTGGCTCGGTTCTAAACTTCTGGCATCTCGTTATTTCATGACCATCCAGTTGGCAATAACGGCATCTTTTGTTGTTCGTTTTCTTGGCTTCTGACTGAATGGCATGTTTTTGTACTGAGTCTATTGAGTTATATAGTTGCTCAATAAACTCTAGTACAGTGGTGTCCAAACTCCCACAATGAAAGCGTTGCGCTTGTGTGCGAAGCAGCGAAACACGAAGGCAACGTGACGTTTTACTGCTTTATATAAAATGCGTGCGATGTAAACATAAAACAAATGAAATCAATGCGCAGCATATTTCTATTGTATCGTCGATATTGGCGTGCTGAAAAAAAGAAAACAAGGTTTAGGATTTTTAGCTCATTGAGAATTAATTTTTGCATAACTCACCCAAATCGATGTCTCCTTTGTATTCTTTAATCCGTAAGAGATGTGATAGGTGCTGATCGGTTAATTTGTTGTGCTTTTTACTTAATATTATTTTCAAAGTAGAAAACGCAACCTCACAATTTTATGTTGTACCAAACATTGAGTATAGTCTACCAATCTCATTTTTAAGACAATAATATTTATTATCGAGTTCTCGCCAGAAATGCTCGCCAGTTTTTAAAGGAATTTCAATATCATCTCGTAATTCTTTTAGATCGCTTTGGATTTCTGCGTTAAGTTCCTGGACTTCGCATATAAGAGGGTAGTCGTGCAGATCTATCAAATTTGAATGCAGCTTATGTCTTGAAATCTTTGGTTGCAATTATTTTCAATTGATGTTACGATGTTGGCATATTTTTGAAAGAAGTCCAGGTTATTAAATTTTAAGCCAGAAAAAATGAGTGAAGTTTTCTGTAGAGATTTAAGGTTATTGTTTTTGAGTTGGTCTTTTAGTAAATTCAGCTTTCTAGTAAAATGGTGTATTATTGTTACAAGAGTTATTATATTGGTGCTTTTGCCATGAAGAGATAAGTTCAGGTCATTAAGCATTTCGGTTAGGTCGCATAAAAACGCCATGTCCAGTTGAAATTCCTTATCTTCCAATGCAATGACAAAGTCATCGGTAGTCGGTGTTGGTGACGATTTAAAAAATATTAAAATTTCTTGTCTTAAATTAAAAAAACGCTCCAAACTCTTTCCGCGACTGAGCCATCGCACTTCTGTATGCAGCAAAAGATCTCCGTAGTCAGCATGCAAATCTTCTAAAAAACTCTTAAATTTTCGGTGGGTCAGTGCATTGTGTCCGCCTCTTATTTTATTTATAATTTTAATTGCCGTATCCATAACGTTTTTCATTTTCATTTCCTTTGCGAAAAGTGCTTGCTGGTGAATAATGCAATGGAATGTTGGACAAAACAGACCGTTTTTTCGCATTATTCCCACGAGACCATTATTATTTCCTCTCATTACTTTTGCACCATCTGTGCACATAGCGCTCATTTTTTCTTTATTCACGATTGAAAAGACACGGGATTCTAAAACGTCATATAAAACTTTTCCTGTTACATTGCCGTGTAAAGAAACAACATCAAAAACTTCTTTAAAGCAGTTTAAATTAGCATCAACTGTTTTAGCACAAATTATTAACTGGCAAATGTTATTGATGTCGGTACTCTCGTCTAGCGATAGAGAAAAAAATGTGCAATTTTCCAGGCGCTTTCTTGATTCGGAATAAATAAAGCGGCCTATATCTTCAGTTCTGCGTACAAGAGTATTACGAGATAAGGGAATACTTTTACAAAGTTCAACGCCTTTCTGGCACTGCTCTCCAAAGCACTGTAACACATCTGTCGTTAAACTCATAAAAAATGTTCCATCACTAAATGGGCGACATTGTCTGGCCAGACCTAAAGCAACTGTATAAGATGCTAAGTTTAGCGAAGTTTTATCAATTTTATTGTTGTCAGGTTGGATGATTTCTTCTTTGTCAGCTATAAACAATAAAAAATGTCTTGCCTGCATCTCTAAAATTTTTAAATCTCGCTCCCTCCCCTTTATTTCAATAAAGCTACCGTGGCAAAGTCGGTAGTGCCTTTTAATAATATCAATGGTAAAGCGACATGCAACGTAATGGCACAATAAACATTGAGCATTACCATCCATATTCTTAATGAAAAATAATTCATTTTCCCAATTCAGATCAAACATTTTTTTCCGTGTAGTGTACAAATCATGCGCTTTATGTCTTTCCTCACTGAATGCAGCATAGCGACTAACTGCGCGTTTGCCTTTTGAGCTTCAGCCGAACACATGAGTCGTGAGAGCAATACAGCCGAACACGCGCAACGTAAGAAAACAAGAGAACAAAAAGTTCTATTTATAGAATACACATATTCTCTCTCTCTATACATGTGTCGGCTGCGACGCCGGCAGAATTTTTCTTGCCAACCACGCGTGGCTGCCTTTTCAAATTTTGGACATCACTGCTCTAGTACATCGGACAAGGACTGAATTTCCCTAGCCTTATTTACATGTTGCTCGTAAAGTTGTAGGACTTCTGTGGAAAATCTTCGCAGCAGAATTTGAGCGAATAAAACATAAGCATCACTAGCAATTTGACCTTTTTCTTTAATGATGTAGATGCACTCTCTGCTGTGTCCAAGAACTTGCGGATACTGCCTTCATCATTGTTCTTCAGCAGTTCCAAGTCCAGCAGCTGGTTTACGCAGTTAGCAAATATTTTGCGCGTATTTTCGTAGCGCTTGCATATAAGCTCCCACGCTGCATTGTAGCTAGCTGCTGATCCTATTAATAAATGGCCGACGACCATTTTAGCTTCTCCTTTGAGGCAAGATTTTAGATAGTTCAGCTTCCTTGTATCGCTGATGTCTTTCCTGTTGTGAATTACCTCGGAGAACAGCTCGAAGAATGTTGGCCACTCTTTGGGACTTCCATTGAAGTGAGGAAGATCCACTTTTGGTAGCTCTGGAACTTCTTCTTTAATTCGGTGCATGTCACTTATTCTTTTGTTTAATTTTTTTAAAAGAACGTCTACACTGCACTCTAGATCATCGATCTCGTCGATGTCAAATGCAAATTTTTCATAGCGTTCCTCTAATTCTGTAAGTGTTGACTGCACCTTGTTCCAAAGGAAGTTAAGTTTGTTCCTAAGATCATTTATATCTTCCTGGTTGCTGATTTCTAGGCAGGCATTCACTGTATTAATGTGCTGCCTTACCTTCTGTGCTCTTTTGTCCACAAGATCTACCAATACGTCCATTGAGCTTGGGCTCCGTTGAGAAGATATTTCAAATTTCTCTTGAATATGCTTTCCTTTAGACGTCCCAGGTAGCATTTCCACGTCATTTTGTTGGTCGCTTATCTTGGCTTGGTCGGCAGCTTCGACCTTCATCAGGGACTCTTTATAGGTCCTGATGTTTGCCATTGTGACATCATATATTTTTCCAGTAAAATATTGATGATCGACGACTCCAATTTTCATCAGCATGTCATGATTGGCAGTGAATTCGGCTGCCAAATTATCAACAGCTGATACTGCTTCCTTTTTTTCTATTGCCCGCCGGACTTCTTCAAATATCTCCGATTGCTTTTTCAACAGTTGCAGAGTTTGTGCTGACAGCATTTTGTATGTTTTTATTTTTCTTTTGGCTAAACCCTTTGGAGGTGTTTATGTTTGATCGCCTGGTTGATCGTGCTGTGCCTCGACTCACAGCTTGTTATGGTTAGCCAAAAAAAATTTTTTCACTGTACACACACACTATTAACACTTCTGTTGTTGAATGCCACAGAAACGCTTTATTATTTTGCAGAGTAAAGAAGCACAGTACTCGAAGGACCAAAATGTTGAGAAGTGAGTACTCGTGGTGTTGTACTTTTTAAACTGATCTTTATTTTCCTGAGCCAGGCTTCTTATACCCAGACTCATGCATATATCATCCCTTAATTCTAACTTATCTATTGCTGTGTTTGTAAGACTCAGCGTTGGTCTATTAATATTCTTATCCTATCGCTGTGTTTGTAAGGTACAGTGTGCATATGGCTATTTAAGATAACAAATATGTGTCCCTATCTGTACTGCACTCTCAGTTGGAATAACCAACATGTGTCCCTTGCACTGTCAGTTCGTCTGCCTGTTGGCCCTTGAGAGCGCACAAGGCATGTTATAAATCTTATCTTATTATAATGTATGTTCATGATTGAACAATATATGTGGGGGACCAATGCAAGGGCTGCCTATAGTTGAAATTAGAATAAGAGCTTTTGCATTTATTAATTCGTTGAATACTTACCATACTTATGTGGGCACCCAGTCAAATGCTGGCCAACCCCTTCGGAAACTACGCTATCTTGTGCAAGACCTATTAAATTATGATTAGTCAAAGATATTTTCATAATGCTTTTCAAAGCGTTTACTTACCAAATGTATCGGAGTGGCATGGCTCTTCCAATACCAATTCTGAAGAAATCTGGGCCTGGCCTATAAAAAAGCAATAACATTAATTATAGCTTTTTATTAATGTACATTTAATTTGCAAAATTACGTGATGAATTACTGCTTCAAAATTTTTAGTTTTTTCGCAATGGGCCCATGGTTTTTGGATGTCTTATCCAACTGCTTTTCCTGAAACAGCCACTTTGCTCTTTTTCTTGTTAATATGACTAACAATCTTTTCAGCAATTCCATGTGGTGGTTGTAGCAGCTGTTTTTTTTTATCGAACCAATCTGGGTGAATTGTCAGGCACATTTTGTCAATAGCAAAATTCCGTGCCTTTATCAGGTCTTCATAACTCTTACATGCAAATGAGTTCATATGGCTGAGAACAATATCGCATTTTAGGCAATCAAACTTCTTCTTAGAATTCAAGAAGCCGTCAAAATACCTGCGCGACACAAACTCTCCAACATATACCTGAGGCGTATATGATGCTACTTCCTCACTATTCAGATCAATGTCAATGCCAGGCTGTTGATTTGTGGGATGAGTGGCCTCGTTGTCCTCCGTTGCGTCTATAGGCTGATCTAATTCATATGCAGATCTTCATCACCATCCTCACAACTGCTATTACTTAAGTATGATGTTGTTAACATCTTAATGGACATCAATCTGGCCGTCAAGTACTGCATTTCACGTACTGAGGGGTTTGTGTTGTTCCCCAGTTTTGAGCGCACAGCAGCGAAGAAGTTTTCAAACTGTCCTGGTTGAACCTTGTTGTATGCACGTAATCGATTGTTTTGTCGCTGAATAGCTCGTCCGTAACGCTAATAAAATGGCCAAGAGTCATTAACAAACCAGCACGCCAACTGTTTCATGAGTACATTTCTATGCTTTCGACATGTCTCACAAACTCGATAATTTTATCTTTACTTGCTAATATGTAGGCATTTTTGTCCTCATTGTATGACTTGCAGTTCACCAGTTCGAATCCATCATTGATTTTTACGACAAAATCTGCTGTGGCCAATACGAATTTCATGTTTTTGGCGGAAAAACGTTTGTTTTGATGGCAAACTTTTATTGCATTCGACAATACGTGGACAGCATATTTCACACTCACTTTTTCATGAAACTTTGTACGGATGTGTTTTTCAGTGAGCTTGGGTACCATGCGAGTTGTTCTACTTCTTGCGTCAATTTTATACATTTCATACTCCGCCATCACAATCCAGCTAACCATGCCCTTTGGAGTCATGATGATATTCGACATTAGGCCGTTCCTCAGGCTTTTGAATAAATAAACATAATCATACATCTAGTATATTTTATTTCCTTTGTAATCAAGTTTGCCAAGTCGCTTATAGACGCTTCTGTTGACTCCTGATTGGACGCAAATTTCGGCTTCAACTCAACGGCCCATTTTGACAAGTATATAAATATTCTCTTTCAAGCTATGAGTCGTTATATCTACAGGAAAATGCGTATTTCCATGGCTGAATAATTCCTTTTACTTGGAAAAACAGAAAAGTATTCGCAATAAATGGCTCGCGCTTTTCTTTGCCACAATTAACAAAGCCGTCTATTTGGTCTGACCTGGATGGCCTGTAATTAATATTCATCAAGAGGTTTTTCTGCACATCAGTGAAAGTTTTCATGTAGTTTTCAAAAGCAGTGAGGCAAAAAACTTGGATTCCTCGTTGACATTATTTGGAACCTTCTTCGAGTTATTAGAAATATCAATGCACCGCAGTGCCCAATTATTTTCTCGGTCTTTTAATGTTTCCAGCACAGCCGCTTTTTCTTGTTTCATTTTTGAGATATCCGCCAACAAAATATCGTATTTGGCTTTCATGTTAAGAAATTCGCTACTGCAATAATTCTCGTTGCGGCAATACAACTCGCAACGAGGGCATGCATCTTCTTCTTCTTCATTTAAATCTTCTTCATTTTATTAGGGCTCGCTGGTTTCAACCATAGCGTGGCTCTCATTCACTATTTTGTATTTGTTAGCGTTATCGTTTTCTAGACCCATTATTGGATGGACGTTTTTCATTAATTATACTCGATACCGAAGGTAAAGAGTATGATTTGCTTAGCTGCCTCGAGTACTTTTCACAGGCATTTAAGGCAGCTATCCTAAAAGGGCAGCTAACTTCTTTTTTTTTTTCGTTGCTAAAAGTGAAACAATTTCAGCGTTACAGACAATGTGTTTATTCAGTTTGTAATATTATTAATAATATTAATTAATATTTAATTAAAGAATTTGTTAAGGATTATTCACAAGTAAAGAGTATATTGGGTTTGTGCAATGTCCGTCATGGTGTCCGTCTGTCCGCCGTCCGTCTGTATGTTCGCAACTTTTTTCCACACCCTTCAAGCTAGAGACTTGAAAGTTTCCAATTCTCTTTATCTATGGGATAGTAAATTAATGTGTCAAGATGGGGGATCTGCAATAACTGGGGGGCTGGAAAATCGATAAATTCGATAACTCAAAACCGATAAATCCACATATTTCGCACATCCTTACAGCTAGAACTACTAAATTTAGTAAGAAAATAGCTACTAGCAACCCCCAAAAAACTACATCAAAAAATTTGGAGCCACGCCCACCCATTCCGCCCGCAGCCCCCCGCGTTATAAAGTTAAAAAAGCCTATAGCTCCCACAGTTTTTGAGCTTTAGCTTCCAAATTGGGTGCCAAGATAGGTGATGATGACCCCCCAAAAACTGCATCAAAAGTTTGGATGCCACGCCCACCAATACTGCCCTAGGCGCCCCCATCCACCCCAACGCTTCGTCAAAAACGGGAATGCGTGTATCTTCCAGAGTTGTGGAGCTAGAGCCACCAAACTTGGTAGGAAGATGGCTGGCAACGACCCCCAGATATCTGCATCAAAGTTTTGGAGCCACGCCCTCTTATTCCGCCCGCCTTTCCCCATCATTTTCAAACTTTTAGCTAGAGTCACCAAATTTGGTATTAAGATAGCAATATACATCCCACAAAGATCTGCATCAAAAATTTGGGTGCCACGCCTACCCATAACGCCCCCAGCCCCCCTTTCCCCAATTTGTATAATTCTCGAGCTAGAGTCCCCAAATTTGGTATGAACATAGCCATTGACATTCCACAAAGATCCCCAGCAAAAATGTGGATGCCACACTCCCCCATACCGCCCCCAGCCCCCCTTTCATCACCTTTTACAAACTTTGAGCTAGAGTCACCAAATTTGGTATGAAGATAGCAATTGAAATTCCACAAAGATCTGCTTCACAAATTAAGATGCCACATCCACCTAATCCATCCCCAGCCCCCCTCTCCACAGCTTTTACAAACTTTGAGCTAGAGTCACAAAATTTGGTATGAAGATAGCTGGTTGCATGCCCATCTGCATCAGAAAATCTTTAAGGCAGCGTACACCCCAGCCGCACCCGCTAGCCTTTGCAATCAGGCCTGTTTTACCGGTTTTAATACTGGTATCGAGTATACTGCAGTCGGTTGCGTCCGAGTGCAACGTTTCCACTTGTTTTTTTTGTTTTGTTGCCGCATTCAGTTTTAAATTTAAAAACTTATACTCCAAAGAAGTGAGGTTTGGTAGAAAGTCTTCACAATTCTGATGCATTCAAAGGTTCTTCATCACCTTTATTGCGCAAAACCCTTCCTTGAAATTATGGGTGATAACTTTATTGCTACTGTCCTCACTTTCGTACTCTTCATCGCCATTGTTTTCATCTTGAACTAGGGAACGTACAATTTCATCCTCAGTTAATTGACCATGGCAACTCATATAAGCGTCAATATGAGCATATTCGTCCCAATTAATATGTGTTTCGAACTCCAACTTAGGAGACTCTTGGTCTTGTTCTTAAACTCGACCTCCATCATCGAAACACAGATTAAACTCCGCCTACAAAAAAGCAAGTATTAATTAAGAGCAATAGAAAAAAATATGCATTGCTTACCTTTTTAAAACAATTTATAATTGTTAACTCTTTTACTTTTTTCCAACCCTGGTCTACAAAATGTAGAACATCCAGCAATGACATTGCTTTAAAAAGTTCAGTTGTTGTTATTTCGCAGTTTACTGCAATTAGCTGTTGTTTAACTAAAATGCGTCTATACTGTAGTACACACATATATCCATATATATTCAAATATAATAAACAGCAACACTTTGTTGTTGTCTAAACATAAAATCAAGCAAGAACACTTTGTCGTTGCATAAACAATAAGCCCAGCACCCAGTGCTGGTAACATGATCACGTAAGAATGCAACGCGCACAACGATGCCGCGTCAGCGTTCTCACGCTTAGACCATCTACTATACATATGTGTATACTCTCGCTCTCATTATATTATATACAAAACTATGTACGGCTCTCGCGCTGACTTCTCTGCCGAAGCAGTGCTCAGCCTTAAGTTAGAATTAATATTCAAACTCATTCAATAAAGAAACCTAAACGGAGACGGATGTTTATATCTCTACATGAATAACATTTACTCAATATAAAATATCCAACATATTATATGGCCTTAAAGGAAACACTTTACATGGCTACCGTGACAGCGGCAAAGAGCCGTTGTGAAATAAAAAAATTATAAAAATTTAAAAAAAAAAAAAAGACAACGTGTTGAGATTCAATTGAAAGTGACAACAACAACAACACCACCACCACCGTCTACAAAAACAAAGGCAAAGCGTGCCAAGCCATCAGCTCATCAAGACAAATCGACAAAAAGCGGCAAGCAACTGGAGGATGGAAATCAAAGTCTTCGAATACACGACATGACATAATCTGAGTGAGTAGAGTGTCTATAAATTGGGCAAACGTGGTTGTGTCAAACAAAAAATGAATAAAAGAATAGCGCACATAAAGTGGTTATTGTTCGTCAGCACGCCACCTCCCGCGTGGCGAACAGCAGCTAAACTGCAATCTGAACTCGACTTCTTAGAGTCAATAAAACCACAAGCAACCCAAATAAACACAACTCACTCATCTCACATTAACATTATTAAAAACAAAGTAATAACCAAATCCACCCGTCAGAAAAATTCCGACATTAAAGAAAACCTGCCCTAAGGACTGCGAAGGACCAATGATATCACCACATTGCCAGTATACGTGCAACAAAAACCAAGGATCTACAAGTGTAAAAGGCTAAGGACCGCCTTTGGCACATACGAGGGAGCATCAGCGTGCCACATCCGGCGACGAAAAGCTGATGCGTCAACAAGCAGAAAGTCATCAAGCAGAAAGTCAACAAGCAAAAGGTCATCAAGCAGAAAGTCATCAAGCAGAAGGTCATCAAGCAGAATATCATCAAGCTGAATATATATATTAATATACTTATAACATGTAAAATTGAGCGGAACCTTTTCTGCCCGATTAGAAGCATAGACCGTAAATCTATGCGACCTATTAGGAAGGAGATCAATGTAAAGATCACAGTAGGGACATACAATAGTATAATATAAATATACATATAGAAAATACCAAAAAAAAAAAAAAAAAAATAAATAAATAAAATAATTAAAAACAAATAATGTTAAATAAACATAGTGTGGCCAAAATGGAAATATTCAGACAAATTTTCAAAAGAAATAAGTCAAAACAAAAATTTCTAAACATTTTCAAGAAATTTTTTTTTTGATAATCCTTATGAGCATATTATCATATGCAATTAACAATTAAGTACGAAACTTTCTATAAATTAACGTACGCAAAAATGGGTATAGTCGACGTTAAGACTGTCGATTCGACAGCTAATGTGATCAACAAAGTCGACGTATCTTCACCCGATTTGCAGTACATGCTAGTTTTGGTAGCAATTATAGTAGCACTCATGATCCTAAATTTAGCCCTTCGAGTTTATAACTCCCACACAAAAAGCCTCAAGATAAAGTACACCTCAATTAGTAAGGGTACAGATTTGATAAAAATTTAAAAAAATAAAAATAAATAAAAGCACATGAAGATATATTTAAATAATAATTTTGTAAAAAAAAATCCCTGAACAACTATTATCAATTGTGAGGTAGCAGAAAACTACCGCACATTTTTGTCTTCCGTCCGTGACGTCATATATGTTACCTTGTGTTGTGCGTACCATGCATGTTCCACGCACATTTGCGCAAGCGCGACGCGAAAGTGAGCGATGGTTCACTATCGGAACCAGCAGAGAAACGACGTGACGACCAGAAAAGAGAAAAAGAAGACGGCGAGCAAATGATTTGCATATTTGCGATTGCGAGTCTTGATTTTGATGTTAAACGTGACAGTCAAAAGTTCCCGCGACGGTAGTGACAGCAACAACAACAACAACAGCAGTAGCAACCACAGCAGCCACCGCAACAACAACCACAGTCTGCAATAGCAGCGCACCACAGCAGCCACTGCAACAACAACAACCACAGCCGGCAACAGCAGCGCGCCACAGCAGCCACAGCAACAACAACAATCACAGTCTGCAATAGCAGCGCACCACAGCAGCCACTGCAACAACAACAACCACAGCCGGCAACAACAGCGCGCCACAGCAGCCACTGCAACAACAACAACCACAGTCTGCAATAGCAGCGCACCACAGCAGCCACTGCAACAACAACAACCACAGCCGGCAACAGCAGCGCGCCACATCAGCCACTGCAACAACAACAACCACAGCCGGCAACAGCAGCGCGCCACAGCAGCCCGGACAACAACAACAACAAGGAGTTGACCAGTGACAGTGGCAGCGCCAAGTCGACGCACACTCAGGAATATACCTACACAAACGACACTCAGCAGCGACCCAGGCACACACAGGCATACGCACACACCCACGCACATCCAGGCTTACGCACACCCAGTCACACACCCACACCCAGGCTTACGCACACACACACAGGCACACACGCACACACACCAGTTGTATGCTCTTGCAAGTGCGGTCGCGTTTTTCTGTCGCTCCGTCCTTGTAGTGTTTTAGCAGTGCCAAACCTGTTTTGGAAACGAATATTGCAAGTGAGTCGGTGTTTCAAGAGGCGGTGCCACCTACCGGTTGTCTTCGTCGCCGATGCCAGCGCGTTTTCTGGCGCGAGTTGCTTTCGCTATTCTGAAGCGCCCCGTTTGTTTTGCTGGTGTGCATGGCTGTATTGCACGTAATTTGCAAGTAATTACTACACATACTGCACACTTGTGACTCCGTGGTGTGCTGTCTGTGTTTATTTGCGCAATTGGGAAGACCAGACTGCCAGCTGATCGCGTAGCGTACCAGGGCTGTGCGCCTTGCTTTGCAGTGCCAGCTGAGCGAACAGTGCCAATTGGTTTTCTGCAGTCGATCACAGGTGGCGCCACCACTCCAAGAGGTGTCACTGGTGAGTGGTTTGCGCACCGGCTAGGTGCGAGTGCGACGAAATTTCGTTGCATAACCTCTAGGCGCGTCATTTGGTGATTTCTCTCTAGTAGGGATTTTCAAGCAGCACCAAGCAAAAGGCCACGGAACCGGCTATAACCAACCCCCTCCGCCGCGGCGGTGCTCCGTGGGGCTCTGGTGACCGATTCGGGGCGGTATAGCCTCCACCGGTTAAACACCTTAGGGAAACCTTAGGTCACCGAGGGACTGCTTGAAGTCCTACGCGTAGTGGAAGCAAGTGGTAGCACTGGAAGGAATTGTGCGCCGCTCGGCATTGCCGAGATCCCCCCTCAGGGGGTCGCGCCTCCCCCCGTGCAAAGCTTGGCACCTATAGGCGCCTCGCCTGCACCTGTGGCAGCCGCCTCACCTCAGGAGCCGGCAGGGATGGATGCATTCGAGCAGCTGGGTGCCACCCTTACCAGCCTCAGTGCTCTGTTATTCGGGCAGCGGCATGTCAACCAGCAGGTGAGGGATTTAGCAGCGAACGCGGTTAAATTTTACGAAGCGATTGCAGGCGGAAGTAAGCCAGCTTTCAAAGTTAGCGCGGATTCTGCCACCCAGACTACGCCGGTGGCAAAATTGCCTCCCAGCGTATGCAAGGCAAGTCAGCAGGGTAGCGGGGTTGCGAGGACGATCGTAACACCCAAGAGACAGCGAGAGTGCGAGCCTAGCCAGCGCCCCTCTCCATCCAAGAGAAGCAGAACTGGTCTCCCAGTTCCGGTGGCCTTGGAACCTGCTCCATGCACCACGTGGCAAACGGTGCAACGGAGGATTACGACGAAGCCGCCTAGGAAACCTGACAAGCCGCCTGGTAAGCAGCTCTTGAAGAGCAGATCAGATGCGCTAGTCATAAGTACCAGCGAGCTGTCATACAGCGAAGTTTTAGCGCTCGTTACTCGCAGAGACGATGGCAAGCTCAACGGTGTCCGCGATAAGGTCTCGAAAGCTCGTCGCACTGCTAAAGGCGACTTGCTTCTGGAGCTAAAGGAAGGCGGCCTGGAGTGTACCAAGCAGCTTAAGGATGAAATGGAGCTGGTGCTTGGAAAGAGCGCAGTGGTTCGCTCATTTACAGAGCAAACGCACTTTGCGATTCGAGATCTGGACGAGTTGGCAAACAAGGAGGAAATAGTGGCTGCGTTGTCGACACAGGCTAATATACCTGCTGATGCCTGCAGCGTCAAAAGTATTCGACCCGGATACGGCAACACCCAGGTAGCCAATTTCTCGGTACCCGCGAACCTGGCGAGCAGTATCACTGCCTTGCGTACTGTTCGAGTCGGCTGGACCAGCTGCACCATCCGCCCGCAGGAAGCACGCACGAGGTGCTTCAGATGCCTTGAAATGGGACATACCGCTAGCAGATGCCGCAACTCAGTGGACAGGTCCCAGTGCTGCATCAGGTGCGGAGACCTGGGTCACAAGGCAGCAAGTTGTAAGAGCGAGGCGAGGTGTTTCATCTGCAGCGCTAAGGGCAGTGCCTCAATCAGCCACCAGGCGGGCAGTAGTAGATGTCCACTCAGCGGAGGTGTTAGAAGCCGTGCAAAATGAAGTGCATACAGCTGAATCTTAACCACTGTGCAGCGGCTCAGGACTTGTTGTCGCAAACAGTGCGTGAACGCTTTGCCGATCTTGCAGTGCTGAGTGAGCCATACCGGCTGCAGGAGGGACCAAACTGTGCACTTGACTCATCAGGAAGAGCGGCCATTTGGTCCTGTGGGTGCGCCGCGCCACCACCGACCAGAGTTTCCCGGGCGGATGGCTTCGTGCGTGCGTTGGTGGGTGACATGTGGATTTACTCCGTCTACCTGGCACCTAGCTTGTAGCTCTCGGAGTTCGCAGACACCCTGGACTCCCTGGTAGCAGACGCTAGAGGTCGCCACCCTACAGTCATCGCGGGCGACTTCAACGCGTGGGCAGAGGAGTGGGGCAGCTCAGCAACTAATGCCAAGGGACGGGCGTTGCTCGAGGCGTTCTCTCTCCTGGACGTGGTGCTCCTAAACCACGGAACGCAGCACACGTTCAGCAGAGCTGGACTGGGTTCTGTCGTGGATCTAACATTCGTCAGTAGCTCGCTTTTTAGTTCGTCCGGTTAGAGCATCGACGACTCTTTCAATGCTAGTGATCACGTTGCCATATGGTACACCGTTGGTGAACGCCAGGATCGCCGTAATGCTCCAGCACAGCATTGGCCTAGGTATCGCGTCGAGACGCTTGACACGCGGACTTTTAGTGCCTGTCTAGAGTCTGCTGAGGTCTCCGATACAGCTGATAGCACCGAGGACGTGGTTGACAAAACCATGCGGATGCTAAGCAGAGCGTGCGATTCTAGCATGACCAGGAACAGAAGATACCATAGGCACCATGTCCCAGTATACTGGTGGAACGAGGAGATAGCCGAGGCTCGGAGCGACTGCAACTATGCGAGACGCCGCTACCAGCGCTCACGTGGATCATTGGTGTTTCAGGAACGGCAGGCTGAGTTTCTCGCCAGCAGGAGACGCTTCCAAAAGCTTGTCAAAGATAGCAAACGCAGATGCTTCTTGGACCTCTGCGACACTGCGGAGAATGACCCGTGGGGCAATGCCTACAAGTTGGTAGTTAAACGCTTTAACGCCTCTTCCTGCAGCCACCCCAAGGACCCAGCATCGTTGAAAGAGATTATTAGGCATCTCTTTCCCAGTATGGCTGAGGATATCGGTGAGCTCCCGCCCGTGCCAGCCATTCCTCCAGCAGCTGAGCTCATCACACTCGAGGAGATTCGCCACGCTGCATCGATGTTGAAGCCGAGCAAGTCGCCTGGCCCAGATGGGATCCCTAACCGAGCACTAAAATTGGCAATCGCACTCCGCCCTGAGGTTTTCTCGAGTATGTTCAACAGCTGCCTAAGAAGCGGAGTGTTTCCAAACCGCTGGAAAATTCAGCGCCTGGTCCTACTACCGAAGCCTGGCAAGCAGCTCGATGATCCAGCTGCATATCGCCCTATCTGCCTGATCGATACGGTCGGTAAGCTAATGGAGCACCTGATTTGCACCCGGCTTGACGGCGCTATTGCAGCTGCTGGTGGAGTTTCACCGCAGCAGTATGGCTTCCGCAAAGCGAGATCTACGCTGGATGCGATCGGCAAGGTAGTCGAGCTAGCCTCGGGAGCGATAGCCGGATGCAGATGGAAAGGCGGCGCTAAGAAGTACTGCCTAGTGACAACGTTGGATGTCAAAAATGCCTTCAACACGGCTAAATGGGGCTGCATCCTGGATGCCCTCGAGGCGCTCAACGTCCCGGAGTACCTACTTAGGATCACAAGAAGCTATTTCAAGGATAGAATCCTGAAGTATGACACCAGCGAGGCGATAGAGGAGCATGAAGTTTCTGGAGGCGTGCCACAAGGGTCGGTTCTGGGACCTCTATTATGGAACGTCATGTATGACGGCGTTTTTCGTTTACTGATGCCCGATGATGTTCACCTAGTGGGCTTTGCTGACGACGTGGCAATAGTGGTCGTCGCCAAGGAACTTAAGACAGTGGAGGGGAAGTGCAACTTAGCCATCGCGGAAGTCTTGCAGTGGCTATCTTCAGTAGGGCTGCAGATAGCACCCCAAAAAACGGAGGCAGTGCTCATTAGCAGCCGGAAAGCTGTGGAGACAGCTACCATAATGATGGCCAACACTGTGGTCACCTCTAAGAGGGCAATTAAATACCTGGGCGTGATGCTGGATACCAGACTATGTTTTAAAGAGCACTTGGAGTACGCTAGTAAAAAGGCCGCCCTAACAAATCGTGCAATCTCGCGAATCATGCCTAATACGCGAGGCCCAAAGCAGTTCAAGAGGCTCCTCTTATCCAGCGTCACAAGAGCGACAATGCTATACGCGGCGCCGATATGGCAACCAGGATGCCGCTTTGTTAGTTACACCCGCGGACTGAGAGCCACACACCGCCTTGGAGCTATCAGAGTCTGCAGCGGCTTCAGAACCATCTCGGACGACGCCTGCCTGGTTCTGGCTGGAGTAGCACCCATAGCCGAGCTGGCTAGAGAAGCCGCGGAGATCTTCGAGGGAACGCATGGCGAGGCTCTTTCCGCTCCCCAAAAGAAGGCAGTGCGCACTACAGCCAAAACGCGCACCCAGGAGAACTGGCAGAGGCAATGGGATGCGTCTTGCAAGGGGCGCTGGACACATCGCCTCATTCCGAGCATCTCAGCGTGGATAAACAGGCGGCATGGGCAGCTAAACTTTTACACTACCCAACTATTAAGTGGTCATGGCTGCTTCAGGGAATACCTGCACCGATTTGGGCATGAGGACGCCCCGTTCTGCACATCCTGTGGCGACAATTTTGTCGAGAATGCCGAACACGTCCTACTTCACTGCGGACGCTTCTCCGGGCTTCGCAGCGATCTGGAGAGGGTTTTAGGCTGTAGCATCGAGGTGGGCAGCCTCGTGTCACTGATGCTGGACAGCGACGCCAACTGGCTGGCGTTCAGCGCGTTTGCGGCGGAAGTCATGACGGATCTGCGCAAGGCTGAGCGCGAGCGAAGAGGACACGTAGACTAAGTGGAATTTGGCAGTACCGACGCAATACCTCACGGCCGTACCGCTACTGAAAGGTTCCGCTTATATATACCTTAGTCAATGTGCACATATATATAACACTAGCAAAGTGGTTTTGGGAGTAGCGCTTAATCTGTCAAGTAATTGTTGCGGATTATTGGGGATAAAATATATCCGTTGACCATGTTCTAAATGAACAGCTAAGTGTGTAAAAGCCCAAACGTTCATGTATGGGAAATGCAAGGATTCTCCATACGTCATGACGGATCTGCGGAAGGCTGAGCGAGAGCGTAGAGGACAAGTAGAATAGGTGGAACTCGGCAGTAGCGACGCAATACCTCACGGCCGTACCGCTACTGCAAAGTTCCGCTTACGTATACCTTACCCTAATAAATGTGTACATATATATTACTTAGATAAGCAATAAATGAATTAAAAAAAAACAAAAAAAAAACACACGCACACACAGGCACATACACACACACACCGGCACACACACTCAGGCACACCCGCACAGGCATCCACATACACCCACAGGCACACCCAGGCTTACGCACACACACACAGGCACACACGCATACCCAGGCTTACGCACACACACACGCACACCCAGGCTTACGTACACCCAGGCATCGACACCCGCACACACACACAGGCACATACACATATACGTGCGTTTCCCCAAGTCCGGCGCTGCCGCGATCTCCACCGGCGCTGCAGCTTAACCTAGCGTCAGCTACGCCGTGCCTAGACGCAGTATCCCCAGCTATGGAGGCAACTTCTCCAGCTAAAGTGGTAGCTGCCCGAGGAGTTTTTAACTATGCGGGAGCAGGCTGCACCTCTAAGCCACCTCTCTCTCTAAGGTGCATCCTGGAGCAGATGGGGGATTGTATAGGAGGTATTAGTGCCCGGTTTGACACCAAAAGGCACATCAACAACCTGGAGCGTGAAGAGCTTGCAAAGCTCATAGAGCTACAAAGGCGTGCCATGAGCTTGGTGGGAAATGCTGTTCTGGAGAAGGCAGTACAAACAACGCCAACTGTTGCTGGAGGTACCAACAAGGGTGCTAGGAGAAAAAATATCTCAGATGGTCCAGCCAAGGGAGCGGCGGGAACGCCGAAACGTCTTCGCGAGCCATCAAGCTCTCACCGCAATACCCCCCCCAAAAAAGCAGGGTATCTCTAAGTGCCCCAAATCAAGGACCAGAACCCCCCCGTGGGTCATCACAGCCAGAGCAGAATTCCTGGTCCAAGGTAATTGGCCACAAAGGCAAGGCAGCACGCACGCGGGCGGATGCTGTCACCGTATCCGGGCTGGGTGACTGCAGCTTTGCAGACATCCTTAAAGTGGTCAGGAGCGAGCCATCACTTGCGTATCTCCGAGGGGATGTGGAAACAATCCGCAAGACGGCCAAGGGTGATTTGCTGCTACGGCTTGGTAAACAGCCAGCGCACAGTGCAAACGAGCTACAGCTCGCAGTTGGCAAGGTGTTGGGTGGGCGTGCAACTGTAAAAACACTGTCCGACACCAATCAGGTAGAGATCTGCGACCTTGATGAGCTGGCGACGAAGGAAGAGGTCCTTGACGCGGTCAGGTCAGCTATAGGAGAACCCACAATGGACATTGACGTCGTTAAGACGCTGCGTCGTACGAGTGCTGGCCTTCAAACGGCAACCTTGGGCCTTCCGGCGGCTAAAGCGATTAGCCTCGTTGAGATGTCGAAGATTCGCATTGGCTGGGCGGTGTGCCGCATTAGGCCTCTAATTCAGCCAAGGCGCTGCTATAAGTGCCTGGAGTATGGACATATTGCTGTCCATTGCAAGAGTGGCGCAGACCACAGCAAGGCTTGCTACAAGTGCGGAGGTTCTGGACACGTTGCGAGAGACTACAACCAGCAACCAAAATGTGCCCTATGCACTAGAAAAGGAGAGCGAATGACTGACCACGCGACTGGCAGTTTCAGGTGTCCAGCGTACAGGGAGGCTATCAAACACACAAAATGGTGAAAGTCTTGCAGCTCAACCTCAACCATTGTGTCGCTGCCCAAGCCATACTGGAACAGACGATCTTGGAGGAAAAAATAGATGTCGCAGTGCTTAGCGAGCCGCACCACCGGGCAACCGCTAATGCTAGGTTGTGGGCTTCGGACAGATCTGGGAAAGCTGCCGTGTGGAGCTGCGGTGACCTACAGTCCCCCTTTACGCACGTTCTAGCCTCCGATTGCTTCGTGCGTGCGAAACTAGGAGACCTCTGGCTTTATAGCTGCTACTTAGCGCCAAGTCTCACGATCGGCGAGTTCGAAGCGGTGCTTATGGAAATCGCGGGGTCGCAGCAACGTTATAATTGCTGGCGATTTTAACGCGTGGTCAACCGACTGGGGCAGCCCGTCTACGAGCGCCAGGGGCACCATCCTTGTGGAATCGTTTGCGTCCCTCGACCTTGTCCTTATTAACACTGGGTCAGAGAACACTTTTAACAACGGACGTGCTGGGTCAATTATCGACCTCACATATGTGAGCAGTGCACTCGCCCGCTCGGCATTGTGGTACATATGTGACTGCTACACTGGAAGCGACCACGTGGCCATCATGTTTTCGGTTGGAGAAAGGCTGCGGGTGCCGGCAAGGCCCAGCCCTGGTGTAGCATATCGGGTTGAGTCGCTCAACACGAGGAGTTTCGCAGATTCCATTGCTCATATGGTAGCAGGCGGACCGGCGCATGATATGGTGGAACAGATGGCTCAGCAGCTAGAAGCTGCGTGCGCTGCGAGTATGCCCCAGAGGAAAGCATATAGACGCCATCACACCAGCGTGTTTTGGTGGAACGATGAAATAGCTGAGGCTCGGCGAGCCTGCCTGAGATCGAGAAGACGCTTTCAGCGAGCAGCCACACGAGGGTCGGGGGAAACTCGCTCGATGCAGCTTGAGTTTAAGGCCGCAAGAAAAGTGCTAAGGAACACCATCAAAGCCAGCAAAAAGGAGTGTTTCCTTAAGCTGTGTGACTCAGCCGACAAGGACCCTTGGGGAAGAGCCTACAAGATGGTATTCAAGCGTGTCAGCCAAGGCACTAACAACGCGCCTATGGAGCTAGTTCGCATGAAGGAAATTGTGGCGACTCTGTTTCCTCAGTGCGCGAACCCGCTATCGTCAGCTGGCGCGGCTTGAAGGTGTTTCTCCAGTTTCTTTGGAAGAAATGCAGCTGGCAGCACGGAAGCTATCAGCCAATAAAGCACCTGGTCCCGATGGTGTCCCTAATAGGTGCCTGCATCTAGCAATCATGCTCCAGCCAGAATTGTTTGCCCAGATGTACACCAAGTGTCTGCGAGAAGGCATCTTTCCGGACAGGTGGAAGGTGCAGAAACTCGTCCTGCTGCCTAAGCCAGATAAGCCTCCTGATGACCCTTCAGCATACCGGCCTATTTGTCTCATTGACAACAGTGGCAAGGTCTTCGAGGCGATCATAGCTGCTAGGCTGGATGACGCCGTGCAGAATGCTGGAGGATTATCACCGCTCCAATTCGGCTTCAGGAGGGCAAGATCTACTACCGATGCCATCAGGTCGGTAGTCAGTATAGCCGCAGAAGCAATCTCAGGCACCCGCTGGCGCTTTGGCAATAAGCAGTACTGTCTCGTAGTGACCATTGACGTCAAGAACGCTTTTAACTCCGCGAATTGGAGCTACATTTTGGATGCCCTGGGGAGTTTTAGAGTGCCAGACTACCTCGTAGCAATCGTGAGGAACTACTTTGACAACCGTAGGCTGCATTACCATACAGATGAGGGGGAGAAGGAGTACGCCGTTTCTGCAGGTGTTCCACAAGGATCTGTCCTGGGTCCTCTCCTGTGGAATATCATGTATGACGGGATACTACAGCTTCAGTTGCCGGATGGTGCAAGCGCTATTGGATATGCGGACGATGTCGCTCTGGTGCTTGTAGCTAAAGACCTACGGCGAGTTACAGAGCTCTGCGATTGGTGCTTAGACGCAGTGACGCGGTGGCTGTCGTCTGTTGGTCTTCAACTGGCTGCCCAAAAGACGGAGGCGGTGCTCATCAGCAGCCGAAAAAAGGTGGAGTACGTGGATATCACGGTGGGAGGCGTGACAATGCGGTCCAAGGACTGTATCCGCTACCTTGGTGTGGTCATCGATCGGCGCTTAAACTTTGGCGAGCACCTGGCATTCGTGCATCGGAAGGCAGCTGAATCCGTGCGAGCCCTTGCGAGGTTGATGCCTAATACGCGGGGTCCTAAACAGCAAACGAGGCTGCTGCTTACGAGCGTCCTGAAGTCGATAGTGCTGTAAGCTGCTCCAATTTGGGTCGGCGCAACTTCGGTGGCCACCTACATGAAGGGTATCGTGTCATCTTACCGGCTCTCTGCCCTTCGCGTCTGCTGCGCCTTTCGTACAGTCTCCTCGGATGCAGCGCTGGTGGTGGCTGGAATGATCCCAATCCACAGCTTAGCAGTAGAAGCCGCAGCGGTTTTGGAAGCAGCACCAACGGAGAGAAGAGCAGCTAGGGCTGCAGCCCGCGAGCGGAGCCTAGAGGCCTGGCAGCGGCACTGGAATACTTCTGCAAAAGGGCGTTGGACGCACCTATTGATACCCGATGTGCGGCGATGGCTAGAGAGGAAGCACGGGTCAGTCACATTCTACCTCACCCAGCTGCTAACGGGACATGGTTGCTTTAGGAGCTACTTAAAGCGGTTCAAGCACGATTCCAGTTCAGAGTGTAGCTGGTGCGGAGATGGTACGGAGGAGGACGTAAGCCATGTTTTCTTCCAGTGTGGGCGATTCGCCCATGAACGTCTGCAGGTGGAGACCCTGATTGGTCAGCCCCTTTCGCCAACAAACCTGGTGGATCTTATGATAGAGAGGGAGGTGGTATGGAATGCGGTTTGCGGACTCGCAGCTTCTACGATGGCGGAGCTGAGGCGTCTGGAACGCTTAAGGGCGATCGCTTCATAAGCATTGCTTTTGTTTCTGCGAAGCAATGCCTCGCGTCGGTCCCGCAAAAGCTGGCAATGTCTATGATTGTTTTTTATTGTATAGTTTAGTGTAGGTTATTATTTATTACCAAGGAATAAAAAAAAAAAAAACACACACACCGGCACACACACTCAAGCACACCCGCACAGGCATCCACATACACCCACAGGCACACCCAGGCTTACGCACACCCACACAGGCACACACGCATACCCAGGCTTACGCACACACACACGCACACCCAGGCTTACGTACACCCAGGCATCGACACCCGCACACACGCACAGGCACATACACACACACACCGGCACACACACTCAAGCACACCCGCACAGGCATTATAGTGAAGTTTCCAAGTGCGGTCGCGTTTTTTATTCGCTCTGGTCCGGCGTCAATTTGCAGCGTATTACCTGGTCCGAAAATAACAAACAGTCAGTGTGGTGTTGTGTGCGATTGGGTAGCTTACCTGCGTACTCGCTTTTATCACCGCCTGGTGCGAACCCGGTTGTTTTTGACGGTTGCGTTCCGCGGAGTCTCTATCCGCGGTGTTTGGTGGTTTAGGTTGTCTGCGTGACCTTTTGCAGGTGTGTGTTGCAGTTGCAGCGTCACATTTGCACTTTCTTTGCAGTGTGCTGTTGGTGTTTTTTCGCCTTAACACACTCTCAGCTGTGCTATTTGCGCTTTTCGGGTGCCCACATTCTCAGCTGATCCCAGGGCTGTCAAGCTAAATCGCTTGGCAAGCCGCGCCAAACAGCAGCTCTCATCAGCAACAGGTGGCGCCACTTGTGTTCGGTTCGTGTATCGACTAAACGAGCGGTCTACACTCGCAGTTGCATACCTTCGTGGGCAGCAAATTAGTGTAGCATAACGTACAGGCGTGTTCTTTGCTAAAGAGACTCCTAGCAACTAGGTGCAAAAGGCCACGGAACTGGTTATAACCAACCCTCCCCCGCTGCGGCGGTGCACTTTGAGGGGCTCTGGTGACCGAAACGGGGCGGTATAACCCCCACCGGTTAAACCGAAGGGAAATCTTTGGTCACCGGGGGATTGCTATCAGAGTTCGTAGCAAGGTAACACCATCAACTCTAGGATGGCAGACGAATCGTCGCCATTCTTCCGAAGGCCGGCGTTGGCGCGATCTCCACCATCGCTGCAGCCTAGACTGGGCTTGTCTCTGCCCCACGTAGAGGCTGTGTCTCCGGCATTGGTGGCAATGGAGGCATCTTCACCGACGCCTTTGGTAGCGGCTGTTGAGCGGCCAACGACACAGGGAGCTAGTATCACGGTGACAACAGCACATCCACCCAGGTTACCCGTTAACCTAAGGAGCATTCTATCGCAGATGGGGGGCTGCATAGACGGAATAAGTGCCCGGTTTGACACCAAGAGGCACATCAATAATCTGGAGCGCGAGGAGCTGGCAAGGTTAGTGGACTTGCAAAGGCAAGCTATGAGCTGCCTGAATTCTGCAACAACTGAGAAGGCCGTCCAGACAACGCCAACTGCTGAGGGCCGTTCCAATAGAGTTGCTAGGAGCACGCATGGTTCGGTGGTACAAGCTAAGGGTACACCGAAACGCTTGCGCGAGGTCTCGACATCTCACCGCACTACACCCCCAAAACGGAGCAAGGTGACAGCGACTGCGTCTGCAAGCACGCAGAATCCTGAGCCCCCCCGTGTACCATCCCTGCCTAAGGTTAATCCCTGGTCGAAGGTGGTTGGCCGCAAAAGCAAAGCAGCTCGTACAAGGGCTGATGCAGTCACCGTGTCTGGTCTGGGCGACTGCAGCTATGCAGACATCTTAAAAGTGGTTAGGAGCGAGCCATCACTTGCGCATCTGCGAGAGGATGTTAGCACAATCCGCAAGACGGCTAAAGGTGATCTGCTTATTAGGCTAAGTAAACAGCCGGTACACAGTGCGAACGAGTTGCAGCTCGCTGTTGGTAAGGTACTGGTTGGACGGGCTACGGCAAAAACCTTATCGGAATCCAATCAGGTGGAAATCTGCGATCTGGACGAGCTGGCGACCAAGGAGGAGGTCCTGGATGCTGTTATGTCTGCCCTTGTAGACCCAACGCTGGATGGCAGCGTCGTCAAGTCGCTGCGGCACACGAGGGCTGGCCTGCAAACTGCAACCCTGGGCTTACCGACGGCTTTGGCAGTCAAGCTGGTTGAAAAGGCGAAAATCCGCATCGGATGGGCGATATGCCGCATTAGGCCCTTGATGCAGCCAAGGCGTTGTTTCAAATGCTTGGAATATGGCCACATCGCTGCCCATTGCAAGTGCACGGCTGACCTGAGTAAGACTTGTTACAAGTGTGGAACCCTAGGTCACATCGCGAGAGCGTGCAATCAGCCGCCAAAATGTGCCCTATGCACAAGAAAAGGTGAAAAGACGACTGACCATGCGACAGGCAGTTATAGGTGTCCTGCCTACCGAGAAGCTGTTAAGCACGCCAAATGGTGAAAGTCCTGCAACTAAACCTTAACCACTGCGTAGCTGCACAAGCTTTGCTGGAGCAACTCATTCTTGACGAGAACATCGATGTCGCCATGCTTAGTGAACCCCATCACCGGGCGTCAACTAACCGCGGGCTGTGGGCTTCAGACAGCTCTGGAAAGGCTGCTTTGTGGAACTGTGGCGATCAGCAGTCCCCCTTCACTCACACCCTAGTCTCTGACAGCTTTGTTCGAGTTAAGGTAGGCGATTTGTGGCTCTACAGTTGTTACTTGGCGCCCAGCCTTACGATCGAAGCCTTCGAGGCGGTGACGTTGGAAATTGCAGAGGACGCAAGGGCCCGTAGCAACGTCATAGTTGCTGGCGACTTCAACGCGTGGTCTACGGAGTGGGGCAGCTCGTCGACGAATACTAGAGGAACCATCCTCGTTGAGTCGATGGCAAATTTGGACTTGGTTCTTCTCAACACTGGGACAAGAAACACGTTCAATAGGGGAAGCGCTGGATCAATCATCGACCTAACATACGTTAGCAGTGCACTCGCCCGCACGGCCCAGTGGCGTATAAGCGACTGCTACACTGGAAGCGACCATGAGGCCATCGTCTTCGCAGTAGGTGAAACCCTGCGGTCGCCGGCAAGGCCACCCTCTCGAAAAGCGTTCCGTGTTGAGTCCCTTAACACAGACATCTTCGTCGATTCCATCTCACGTATGGCAGCAGGCGGACCGGCGCTGGTTATGGTGGAACAGATAGCTGAGCAATTAGGCGATGCTTGCGCTGCAAGCATGCCCTTGTGCAAGGCCTATAAACGCCATCACACCAGCATGTTCTGGTGGAATGAGAACATCGCTGAGGCCAGACGGGAATGCCTGAGGGCGAGAAGGCGCTATCAGCGTGCAGCGCGTAGGGACTCGAGCTCAACACGCTCACTGCAGTTGGAGTATAAGTCAGCAAGGGCAGTTCTTAAAAAATCAATCAGGGCCAGCAAAAAGGAATGCTTTCTCATGTTATGCGACTCGGCGGACAACGATCCCTGGGGCAGAGCCTACAGGATTGTAGTCAAGCGCATTGGCAGAGGCAGAAGCGAAGCGCCAATGGAGTTCGCCCGAGTGAGGGACATAGTGGAAACACTTTTTCCTCAAAGAATTAGTCCACTACCACCTGTCCATGGACCGTCCACATTTGAGGGCTTCATTCCGGTCACCGCGGAGGAGATGGAGACTGCTGCACGCAAGCTCATCGCCAACAAGGCCCCGGGTCCAGACGGTGTGCCAAACCGCTGCCTAACGCTGGTGATCTATCGCCTTTCCAGTATGGTTTCAGAAAGGCAAGGTCAACCACCGACGCCATTAAAACGGTTGTCAGTATAGCGGCTGAGGCTATCGCCGGCACCCGCTGGCGCTTCGGCAGTAAGCACTACTGTCTTGTCGTGACCATCGACGTGAAGAATGCTTTCAACACCGCCAACTGGAGCTGCATCCTGGATGCCTTGGTACTACTTCGGGTTCCAAATTACCTAGTAGCGATCGTGAGGAGCTATTTTGATAACCGAATCCTTCGGTATCAAACGGACGAGGGTGAAAAGGAGCACGCTGTCTCTGCAGGAGTTCCTCAAGGATCTGTTTTAGGTCCTCTCCTATGGAACATCATGTATGATGGCATACTTCGAATTCAGCTACCAGAGGGGGCTACCGCAGTTGGCTACGCTGATGACGTCGCCTTAGTAATGGTGGCTAAGGATTTACGGCGAGTCACAGAGCTTTGTAATTGGTGCATAGATGCCGTGACTCAATGGTTGTCATCCGTGGGACTTCAGTTGGCTGCTCATAAGACGGAGGCGGTGCTCATCAGCAGCAGAAAAAAGGTGGAATATGTTGACTTCACGGTGGAAGGCGTCTCGCTGAGGTCTAAGGACTGGATCCGCTACCTAGGCGTGATCATTGACAGGCGCCTCAGCTTCGGAGAGCATCTTGCGTTTGTCCACAGGAAGGCGGCGGTCACCGGGCGCGCATTGGCGAGGATGATGCCAAACACGCGAGGCCCGAGGCAGCATACGAGGTTGCTTCTAATGCACGTCATGAAGTCGGTCATCCTGTACGCAGCACCAATCTGGATCGGCGCTACATCGGTAGCCAGCTACATGAGGGGCATAGAGTCAATTTATCGGCTCTCTGCCCTGCGTGTATGCTGTGCCTTCCGCACTGTGTCCTCGGAGGCAGCGCTTGTGATTGCTGGGATGACTCCAATCCGTATCTCTGCCTTGGAAGCCGTGGCAGTTCTCGAAGCTGGTCCTTCGGAGAGAAGAGCCGTTCGGGCGGCTGCCCGCGAACGGAGCCTTGAGTCCTGGCAGCAGCAGTGGGACTCATCCAATAAAAGGCGCTGGACGTATCTTCTGATCCCAAGTATACGGCGATGGGTGGAGAGAAAGCACGGGATGGTTACTTACAGCCTCACCCAGTTCCTCACAGGCCATGGTTGCTTCAGGAGCTACCTGAAGCGCTTTCAGCATGACTCCTCTGCTACGTGCAACTGGTGCGACGACGGCAGGGAGGAGGACGCTCAACACGTCTTCTTTGACTGCGATCGATTCGCCCAGCAGCGACTTGTGGTGGAAAACGTGGCGGGCCAGCCTCTAACTCCAACCACCCTGGTGGCCCTAATGATAGAGAAACAGGATGTTTGGCATGCGGTCTGCGCGTTTGCAGCCTCTACGATGGCAGAGCTACGACGGCTGGAAAGGGAAAGGGCGACCTCATCGTTGTCATTGCCACTGCTTCTGCGAAGCAATGCTTCACGGCGGTCCCGCAGAAGCTGGCAACGGCTGCGAATGTTTACGTTTACATATAGCATAATTTAACACTAGGCTTAAATTTTTTTTATTGAAATAAAAAAAAAAAAAAAAAAAAAAAAAAAAAAACACCCGCACAGGCATCCACACACACCCACAGGCACACCCAGGCTTACACACACCCCCAGGCTAATACACACACACACCCGGCATCGACACACAGGCTTACACATCCACACACACAAGCACACACACCGTTCGTACATTTACACACAGATTGGGGTAAGTGTCAGCCATCTGCGATGGGCCAAAAACGGTTGCTCAGGCAACTACATGTAGATTTGGTGCGGTCTAGGGCCATGTTTAGTGATAATTGTTAAATAAAAATAAATAAATATTTAAACGTAGAAGTGTTTGTGTATTCTATTTATTCCCCTCTACCCCTTTTCAGCTAGTGAGCACCTCATCCTGTGGCTCCCGTGGGGCAGACCTGAGGAGTACGCAAGCGAATCCTCCGAGTTTTACTCTAGATTCTGCGACGCCTGCTTCTGGGGTGGGTCCCATAGGTAGCGACGGGTGGAGAAATGGTGGTTAGGTGCGCCTCACCAAATGGCCCACGTGGGGCAGACTTGAGGGGTATGTTAGCGAATCTTCCGAGTCTTACTCTAGATTCTACGACGCCTGCCTCTTGAGTATGTTCCACGTGTAGCGACAAGTGGGTAATACCCAGGCGTTGCCGTTGTGGGAGATCGAGTGGAGGGACGAGTACGCATTCCGAGTCTTACTCTGTGCGCGACGAATCCTCTCACTCGCATCTCTCATACACGTCCGAGAGATTCTCAAGGACGCGGCCGGTGACAGGCGCGGGTGGATGGGATTAGGCAGTTGGTGCACAGGCTTCCGGGTCTTACCCTCAGCCTGACCAGCTAGCTGTTTAACTCTCACCCTCCCGTGCCCACAGAACCACACTCGACGCCCTGGTCGGCGACGAAGAGCCATACGGGGAACGGTTGGTTAGTTCTCCGAGTAATACTCTGGACTAACCAGCCTACTCCTTCGAGTGACTCCCAAATCGTCGCCAGCGCGTAAGGCATGCTCACGACTCCCTTCTCTCTTCACCTACGCCCTCCTCTACTGACCCTACCCCTGGGTATGCCCCGGTACAGCTCCTCCAGTGTCCCAGCAACTTATAAATATTCTGTAAGCGACCCTGGCGCGACTGAGACGCCGACCCCAGCCCCAGATTTACGTCGTTACAGATGGCGCTCGAGCAGAGACACTGGAAACACTTTTTTGTGAGCACAACATCATTGTGGCTTAAAGACCCACCACCGCATAGTACCTGGGGAGTTCTGGGTCGCCCTCCTTGTGTATTTCTGTGATTTTTGTGTCCTTGTTTTCTGTCCTTTTGTTGTCAAAACCCTCAAAATGTATATATATAGTCTCTTCACCCCCTTGCAAGTCCCTTGAAAACCCCTCAGCGCCCGACCCCCCCTTTGCCGCAGCAGTCTACGTTTTGTTGCCTCCGCAGCCGTGGGCGACGGAGGCTGCCGACGCCCAATAAGCGCAGCGCTGCTGACGCCTAATAAGAGCAGCGCTGCCAAGCTTGATAAGGACTGCGCTGCCGACAACCAACAGAGCTGAGCCGCTATATAAGGCGGACCGCGAGCCCAGAGTAGGCAGTCAAGACCCGGTCATCAAAGTGAACACATCTCGTGCAACACAAAATTCCTCCAGCAGGATAATAATAATTAAAACCTACAGATCCTCCAGCAGGATAATAAAATTTAAATCTACAGATTCTCTAGCAGGATAATAATAACAAATTCTACAGATCCTCCAGCAGGATAATAATAATAAAACCTACAGATCCTCCCGCAGGATAATAACAATAAAAGCCTACAGATCCTCCAGCAGGATAATAATAATAAAAAAAATAAAAAAAACCTACTGATCCTCCAGCTGGATAATAATCATAAACCTACAGATCCTCCAGCAGGATAATAATAATAAAATTTTTTTTACAGATCCTATCAAAGGATATTAATAAATCATTATAAAAATTCTACAGACTTCTCCGACAATAAAACATCATGGTGAACGTCAGCTGGATTTACTACCGCAGGAAGGACGAACTCATGTCCATGGCCAGCGAGTTCGGGCTCGACGCCGAGGGCACGGTGACTGAGCTACGCAGTCGCGTAGCGGGCTTCGTATCTCTGAGCGAACACCCAGACACCTTGCTAGCACGCTTCTCAGAGCTAGAGGCGAAATACCGAGACAGCTCACCAGCCGATCCGGAAAGGAAACAACGCTCAAGGAGTCCTTCACTTTCCGACACCAACCCGGTAGCCCCAGCCCAACCCGAGATAGTGGTGACTAATACCGATGGAGCTGTCCCCAGACCCGACCCGACACGATTAGCAGGACGATCACCTCCGCGACCCCGGCACAGCTCGCCGCAAGTCACCATGGGCACCAGACCAGAAGCCCCATATGGAATGCTGGCGGAGAAGGTTCACCGCTGGGGCATAACTTTCGACGGGACCACGGACCCGCTTAGCTTCATTGAGCGTGTAGACGAAAGGGCGGCAGCACATCAAATTGAGCTGAATCGCTTACCTCTGGCCATTTCGGAGCTCTTGACTGGGGAAGCCGAGAGTTGGTTCAGGATCAGTCATATGTATGGAGAAACCTGGACTAGGTTCAAAAAGGAGTTCTTGGATTTCTACCTGCCACCACGGTACTTCGAGAGGCTGGAAGATCAGATCCGCACCCACCTGCAGCGAAACGGAGAAACATTCAAGCGCTATATGGTACAGCTGCGGCTTATGATGCAGCGTGCCGGGTATACGGGCGACAGGGAGCTTGACCGGATCTACGAGAATTTATTACCGGAATACCAGCTGTACATCCAACGTCATGAGGTGAGTTGCCTGAGTCAACTTACCCAGTTGGCCACACATTATGAGATGGTCCGTGAGAGAGAAGGGCAGATGAAGGCACCTACGAGACCCCACTCGGTGCATAAACCAGCCACAGCAAATCCAGAAGTTCCCACCCCGACACCTCGACATCGCAACCCGTTTCGCGACAGTGCCCCCGGAGCCAGCAACGGACCCCAACCGGACACACTGATAGACGTCCAGACCGCATGTCGACGCTGTGGGCAACCAGGACATCTCAACCGGGATTGCAGAAACCCACAAGTGCTCCACTGCTGGCAGTGTGGACGACGAGGCGTGAGGACGATTGAGTGTTGCACCCAGCCGTCGGGAAACGGAATGCCTCCCTCCTCGAATCCGGACCAGGGGGGAGCGATGAACAACCAGCCACAGAAATAAACGGAGCCATACGACTAGAGAACGCGCGGATAGTAGCCAGAGTGAGAATGGAAGGGAAACCCTTTCTGGCTACCATCGACACCGGAGCGACGCGAAGTTTCATCAGTGAGGCAGTCGCACGAAAGTTGACAGCAACGGGACAACAGGACATTCAAGTGGGAGTAAGCCTGGCAGACGGATCTCGTACCACCGTCACTAAGGCCTGTACGACGACTGTACAGTTCGGGGAGCAGCATGTCCACCTGCCGCTGCTGGTGCTACCTACGATCATCGATGAGCTCATCCTGGGGATCGACTTCCTGTGCGCGGTGGAAGCCACCCTGTCTTTCGGAGCCATGGAACTGCAGCTGACGCCCGGGATGCTTCAGAGCCCGACTGGCCGACGGAGGGTACGAACAACCGACCACCACCCGGAGCCACCCACACCAGCCCCGAGAGCGCAAATAGCAAAACACCACCAGGAACCACCCACACCAGCCCCGAGATCCGACCAATTAAAGAAAGACCCGAGCACCCGTGAGCCACCAGCTGTCTACAGTCGTGAGGTGACCTTTAGGGCGTCAACGGAGCTGCCTCAGGATAAGGAGATAAGACCGGGCGACGAGGAAGAGCAGCAAAGGATTGTACGACAGGAAGGCGATATTTCACGAGGGCCACTTGAGGGTGGCGTACCACCCCAACGTCCTCGTTCCCCTTCGGGGAAAAGAAGCGAACATTTCGCAGTCGCCCAAGATTTACCAGACCCAGGCAAGATGGAAGACGACCATGAAGTGGAAACAGACCCTCGGGTACGGGAGTTTCTGGAACGTGAGCTAGCGTTGTTTGATGGTTTGAAGGGCGTGTCACACATCGCGGAACACGTGATCACCATGCGCGATGAGAGACCAATCAAACAGAGATATTATCCGAAGAACCCGGCGATGCAGAAGGTCATCTACGACCAGGTAGATGAACTTCTGAAAAACGACTGCATCGAGCCTTCGAAGAGTCCCCACAGTGCGCCTATTGTGTTGGTAGGAAAGAAGACGGGAGACATCCGGATGTGCATTGACTACCGGCAGCTAAATGCACGCTCTGTTCCGGATGCGTACTCGCTGCCGAGGATTCATCACATCTTGGAGAGACTTCGTAACGCGAAATACATTACCACATTGGATCTGAAGAGTGGGTACTGGCAGATCCCCATGGCACGCAACAGCCGTCAATACACGGCGTTCACGGTGCCGGGACGAGGCCTTTTCCACTGGAAGGTCATGCCTTTTGGCTTACACTCCGCACCAGCCAAGTTCCAAAGAGCACTCGATGGAGTCATAGGCCCCGACATGGAACCACATGCGTATCTCGACGACATCATCATCACGGGCTCGGATTTAGACGACCACCTCCGGAACCTTCAGGAAGTTCTTCGCCGTCTACGCGAAGCAAATCTGCGCCTGAACAAAGCCAAGTGCAAGTTCTTCCGCAAAAGCATTGCTTATCTAGGCCACGTCGTCAGCGAACAAGGGATACACACCGACCCCGAGAAGATCGCAGCCGTCCGAAAACTAACTCCCCCAACCAACGTCCGGGAATTGCGCCGCTGCCTGGGGATAGCATCGTGGTACCGGAGGTTCGTGTCAAACTTCGCGGAGGTAGTGCAACCGATGTCGATACTGCTCCGGAAGAGCAAACGATGGGAGTGGGGTGAACCACAACAGGCCGCGTTCGACGAGCTGAAACTACGCCTTACCAAAGCTCCGATCCTTGCTTGCCCAGATTTCTCGGCCAAGTTTGTGCTACAAACGGACGTCAGTGACTTTGGGTTGGGAGCAGTGTTGACACAATAAATAGACGGGGCAGAGCGCGTGATAGCGTACGTCAGCCGACGGTTGTCGAAGCCCGAAGAAAACTACTCAGCGACGGAGAAGGAATGTTTAGCGATTGTTTGGGCCATCCGCAAGCTGAAATGTTTCCTCGAGGGCTACCGTTTCGATGTGATCACAGACCACTTAGCCCTTAAGTGGCTTAATAGCATTGACAACCCGACTGGCCGAATTGCGAGGTGGGCCCTGGAATTGCAGCAATACCAATTCGACATCCACTACCGTCGGGGGAAGTTAAATGTCGTGGCTGATGCGCTGTCGAGGCAACCCCTGGAAGAAGTACTACAGACGGTACTAACCGAAACCATCACGTGCCCATGGCTCCTCAAATTGACAAAGCGCATGGAGGAGAACCCCAAGAATCACCCGGACTATACGCTGGAGAACGGTCACGTGTACCGACACCTAGGTCATCGCCCCACGGAAGAGGACTACGTCCCCTGGAAGCTATGCGTAGCATCGGACCAGCGCTCCCGCGTCCTGAAGGAGTGTCACGACAACCCCACCGCTGGTCACCTGGGAATACGGAAGACAGCGAGTCGAGTAACGCAACGGTATTACTGGCCCGGCTTGTTTCGAGACGTAACCCGATACGTACGACGATGTACCAAATGCCAGGCAAACAAGGTGAGCCAGATGAAGCCTGCGGGGAAGATGTTGACCAGACAAGTAGCGGAACCCTTCGGGACTGTCTGCTCGGATTTCATTGGTCCCCTGCCACGCTCGAAACATGGAAACACCATGCTCCTGGTGTTCTTCGACTTATTCTCTAAATGGGTGGAGTTAGTCCCGCTGCGCAAAGCTACGACTGCCCACTTGGAACGGATCCTTTGTCGCTTCGGGACACCGCGGTGTTTCGTTTGTGACAACGGGACCCAGTTTACGAGCAGATCTTTTCACCGATTCTGCGAGAAACTCGGGATGGAGCTACAACACACCGCCCCCTACAGCCCCCAACAGAACCCGACGGAGAGAGCAAATCGGACGATAAAGACCATGCGCCACCGAGCTACGAAAGGTTTTCGAGGCAGTGCAACAGAATGTACAAAGGGCGTCCCAAGACCAGGCAAGACAATACAACCTACGCCATCGAGACTGGCGACCAACCGTGGGCACTCAGGTATGGGCCAAACATCACGTCTTGTCTAACGCCGCAGAAGGATTTGCAGCAAAGTTGGCACCAAAGTTCGACGGACCCTACGTTGTGAAGAAATTCGTCTCCCCGAATGTGGTACGCCTCCAACATATGGAGACAAATCGGCGTCGGATGGCTAGCCTAGCAGATCTGAAGCCGTTCGTCACTGACCCCGACGAGGACCACCCAGACACCACTCTTGCCCTAGAACCAAGTCCACCTTCCCCCATCACTGTGTCAAGTCCTTCAGACCCCCCCACAAGCCGCACTGTAGGTAGGGCGATGCAAATAATACTAACGCCCCCACCTTATTATAGCGAGAAGATGTCCGAAGCAGAAGGCCGCATCCTGTTCGATCCGGAGGGGCACAGCCGTCAATACCTGTATCCTGATGGATACCACTCCGATGATAGTAGGAACACCGACCTCTACGAACCACCTCAAGTGGAAGCGTACCCCTACCCGCCATGGACCCCTGGAGAGACCTAAGTATGGACCCGGTATGGCTGTCAGACGACGCCGTTGAGGAGGTCCTAAACACACTCACCCTCGAAGACGCTGGGCTCAACGACCTGCCGCTTTTCACCATTGACTGGGTGATGGCCCCGGAGAGCTGGCGGGTAGAGGGAACGGGGGATTGCTACCCCAAGACGTCCTGGACAGCGTCGAGGTGGCGGTGCGGCGCAACACCATTCACGGGACCAAGTACCTGATGGAGGTGGAAGGCCATGCTTTCCAGGTCAAGGTGAGCAAAGCCGGGAAAGTTACTGTCCGTCATCGCCACCCGAAGTAAGGAGAGGGTGTGAGGTAGCAGAAAACTACCGCACATTTATGTCTTCCGTCCGTGACGTCATATATGCTACCTTGTGTTGTGCGTACCATGCATGTTCCGCGCACATTTGCGCAAGCGCGACGCGAAAGTGAGCGCTGGTTCACTATCGGAACCAGCAGAGAAACGACGTGTGGGGACCCAGAAAAGAGAAGAAGAAGACGGCGAGCAAATGATTTGCATATTTGCGATTGCGAGTCTTGATTTTGATGTTAAACGTGACAGTCAAAAGTTCCCGCGACGGTAGTGACAGCAACAACAACAACAACAGCAGTAGCAACCACAGCAGCCACCGCAACAACAACCACAGTCTGCAATAGCAGCGCACCACAGCAGCCACTGCAACAACAACAACCACAGCCGGCAACAGCAGCGCGCCACAGCAGCCACTGCAACAACAACAACCACAGTCTGCAATAGCAGCGCACCACAGCAGCCACTGCAACAACAACAACCGCAGCCGTCAAACAGCAGCGCGCCACAGCAGCCACTGCAACAACAACAACCACAGTCTGCAATAGCAGCGCACCACAGCAGCCACTGCAACAACAACAACCACAGCCGGCAACAGCATCGCGCCACAGCAGCCACTGCAACAACAACAACCACAGCCGGCAACAGCAGCGCGCCACAGCAGCCCGGACAACAACAACATCAAGGAGTTGACCAGTGACAGTGGCAGCGCCAAGTCGACGCACACTCAGGAATATACCTACACAAACGACACGTGGACGTGCAATACAGCCATGCACACCAGCAAAACAAACGGGGCGCTTCAGAATAGCGAAAGCAACTCGCGCCAGAAAACGCGCTGGCATCGGCGACGAAGACAACAGGTAGGTGGCACCGCCTCTTGAAACTTCGACTCACTTGCAATATTCGTTTCCAAAACAGGTTTGGCACTGCTAAAACACTACAAGGACGGAGCGACAGGAAAACGCGACCGCACTTGCAAGAGCATACACTCCCGTGTCCACGGTGCATAGAATACCACCTCAGCCGGCCACGGCTTGTCGTAGGAGGCGACTAAATTGGCATCAAGACCTAGCCCAGTACGGTCTTGATTAGGACACTGGACGCAAAGGGAAGGATTTGACGACAAGGGCTGACAGCGTGCGGTATTCTGGCATGTTAGTAAGCGGAGTGAAATCTTGCCGAAACCACTGCCAGGCTAATGCCGCAACTGCCTCCGTCCCGTTAAAACCTTGGCAGGTCTCCAAGTACGATCGTTGGACCGTCCCCATTCAGTTGGGCGCACAAGCTCAGATGTAACATTCCTGACTAGCGCGGATCCGGCTCTGAACAGACGACCCCATAAAGGCGTCTGTCAACCCTCGCATGGCCTCCCTGCATGCATAGACAACCATGGGATCACTAAACGCGATTGTGCTACGACCAACGATAACGGCTTGGAGTTGGGACCCAATTGATTATGAACCCCACTAACAAAAATGATGATGGTATGGCGGAGGAGAACAACGGGACAGAGAGCCAAACGTTTAGGAGGAGCAGTAAGCTGCTAAGGTCACCGGTGCTCGGGAACGGAATTAGACCAACGGCCGAAGGAGGGCTAGGAGCAGAAGCGGCTGCACATGCGAAGGGTACGGAGAAACCCATGGAGCAGTCGAGTAGCGTCCCACTGCTGGACCGCGGAAAAGAGATCAGCAAGCTCGTGGAGATGATGGAGGAGGGAAAGCGGCGATCGATCCACCAGCCTATGAGAGATGCGATAGAGAATATCAGGGCGCTCTTCGAGCTGGTGGCCATTAAGATGCACGACGACGGAGCTAAGGCGGTGATAAGAGCGAACCAGTCCTTGCAAACATCACCACTCTTCAAGATGACGGTGGAAGCAAAGCGGAGACAAGGGCCGGGAGCTGGCACACCAGGCAGTAAGAAGAGAAGGGAAGGGAATGATGCAGGAATCGAGGAGACCCCATCTGCCAAAGTGGTAACCAACCCCGAGGAGGCCACACTAGCACATGGTATGCCTGTGAGGAAAGAGGCTGCATGGAAGAAGGTGACATCAAAGCGCAAACCGCCCAAAAATAAGAAGGGACTGACGGAGAAGATAAGGCCGGATGCAATAGTCATCAAGACGAAGGGAGAAGCCAGCTATGTGGACATTCTACGGAAAATTAAGGCGGATGAAAAGCTGCAGGGCTTAGGAGACGCAGTGTCAAGAATAAGGAGGACCCAAAAGGGGGAGTTGCTCCTGCAGCTCACCAAAGCAGGAGGCGCAGCTGACAACTATAAGAGCCTGGTTGAAGAGACACTGGGAGAACAGGTGGAGGTCCACACCCTTTCGCATCGGGTGGAAATCGAGTGCCGCGACTTGGACGAGAGCACCACCAAGGAAGAGATATGCATGGCGTTGAAAAACCAGCTGATGATTGAGGTGGAGGTAAGGGATATCTACCTGAGGAGTGTTTATGGGAAGACCCAAGCCGCAACGATCAGGATGCCAGCCGAGAGCGCACGCAAGGCGCTAGAAAAGGGATTGCTGAAAGTCGGCTGGGTGAGGTGCAGGCTGAAAGAGCGCGTCGCGGTGGTCAAGTGCTTCAGATGCCTAGAATTTGGACATATGGCCCGCAACTGCAGCAGCGAGATTGATAGGTCAAAGATGTGCAGGAGGTGTGGTCAGGAGGGCCACATAGCCAAGGATTGTCGGAGCGACCCTCAGTGCATGTTCTTCAAAGATATGAACAATGAGTGGAGGCACGTGGCGGGAAGTGGGCGTTGTCCACTATTCAGGAAGGCTCTTCAACTGCCAAAATGAATTGTGTTCAACTAAATCTTAACCACTGCGAGGCGGCTCAGGCACTATTGAGACAAACGGCGAGGGATTTGCATACGGATGTCGCATTGATTTGCGAGCCGTATAGGAGGATCCCAGGGAACGGATGGGCAGTCAGCAAATGCGGGAAGGCAGCTATATGGACAGTAGAGTCACCACCACAGGACGTGAATGGGAGGAGTGAGGGATTTGTGCGGGCAAAGCTCAAAGGCATCACCTTTTACAGTTGCTACGCACCACCGAGCTGGGATCTTGGTCGCTTCCAGAGCATGGTAGCAAGCCTGGTGGAGGACGCACGCGGAAGGACCCCCCTGGTCTTAGCGGGCGACTTCAACGCATGGGCGCATGAGTGGGGAAGTAGGCTGACGAATGCCAGAGGAGCCTTCTTGGTGGAGTCCCTAGCACTGCTGGACGTAGTCTTGGCCAACGATGGGTGCACGGAGACATATCACAGGGCTGGAGGTGGATCAATTATTGATTTAACGTACCTCAGCAGTTCTCTCTGTAGAAAAACGAAGTGGAGGGTGGGTAGTGAATTCACGCATAGTGATCACCATGCGATTCACTACAGGATTGGAGGCGTGAAGAGGCAGCCACCGAAACTGACAGGCCCGAAATGGAAGGACAGCAACCTGGATGAAGAAACGTTAGCGGAGTTCGTACGGAACGCTAATTGCTCACCCGCATCGGGGGAGAGCAAGGCGGACAAGCTCTCCAAGCTCATAGACGAAGCATGTGACTGCTCCATGCCAAGAAGAAAACCAAGCAGAAGAGGAGCACCCTGCTACTGGTGGACTGAGGAGATAAGAATACTGAGGAAAGAGTGTCTGCGAACGAGAAGGCAATCCCAACGGGCCAGAGGACACCTGAACCAACGATCCAAGGAGGAAGCGTTTAAAGTGGCGAAACGTGCGCTTAAACAGAGCATCAAAGCCAGTAAGAGGGAGTGCTTCCGGAAAATTTGCGACGAGGCGGAGGTCGACCCGTGGGGTACGGCCTACAAAGTGGTGACTAGGAGGTTGAGAGGTCAGACCACGCTGCGCGTGACATGCCCAAGACTGCTGGGCACTATCGTGGAGGCATTATTTCCTCACGATCCGGTGAGACGTGTGCAAGAGCAGGGGCATCACGTTGGTCTGCCTGAACCTGTACGACCGGAGGAAGTGATCTTGGCAGCGGGCCAGTTTGGCGACAGGAAGGCACCGGGCCCCGACGGCGTCCCCAACAGTGTCCTGAAGAGGATCTCGCTGGTAAGACCGGACATCATGGCAGAGGTTAACAACGAGTGCTTGCTGGAGGGAGTGTTTCCAAAGCAATGGAAACGGCAGCGCCTTGTACTGCTGGCCAAGGGGACGAAGCCCGTGGAAGAACCCTCAGGATACCGCCCAATATGCCTGCTGAGCACGGTGGGTAAAGAATTCGAGAGGATAATCTACGGTCGCTTGCTGAAAGTAGCCGAGGAGAATGGAGCACTTTCGGAGCACCAGTTTGGCTTCCGAAAAGCCAGGTCAACGGTGGACGCAATAGAGATGGTGGTGGATATAGCTTCAAAGGCAATCGCAGGAGCAAGATGGCGATGGGGGACGAAGGAGTACTGTGCGGTGGTAACGTTATCTGTCGGAGAGGGTGCTCGAGTACGACACGGACGATGG